>JAVGWX010000013.1:33446342-33604875 GCA_036924085.1 Ariolimax columbianus | reverse complement strand
TATATATATATATATATATATATATATATATATATATATATATATATATATATATATATATATATATAATCATCATCATCATCATGTAGCATGTACTTTATAGAACGTCGCTCCCATCACAGTCTGTCTGAAAGAAACTCGTTCCTTTGCCAAAACTCAATCCTCAGCCACAGGCATACCTAGGCATTCCTGGATATCTTAGTGCTATCATCTTCTTGGTCTACCCCTTCCTCTTTTGCCTGGCACCATACAATCCATCACCGTCCTCTCAAGAACGTTGTGTCTCTTGATGTGACCAAAGTATTTGCATTTTCTAGCCAAAATGGAATTGATAAACCAGTTCTCCTCTATGCTCAACTCTTGCTGAATGTCTATATTTGTCTTTTTCTCTGTCCAGGGTATTCTGAGGATCTTTCTGTAACATTTTGACTCGAAGGATTCGATTCTTTGTCTGGAAGTTTTGGTAATTGTCCATGATTCACAGCCATAGGCTGCCACAGGAAAAACACAGGCTCTCAAGACTTTTACTTTTATCATTTTGTTGGTGCTCTGCCATCATTTCTTCAGGCTGTTCAGTCCTTGCATTGCCATGGCTAGTCTTCTTCTGATTTCTTTTGAGCAATCACCATTTTTGTCAATTCTGAAACCCAGATATTCAAAATGCGGGACCTGATCTATTTCCTCACCACCCACTGTAAATTTATGCTGACATTGTGTTTTGTCAGTGGTCATTATCTTTGTTTTATTTATGTTTATAAACAGGTTTTGATCTTTACTGTGTCCATTTACGGCTGAAATTAGCTGCTCTAGCCCTTCCGCACTTCTTGATACTATCTTCTTCTTCTTCGTACGCTGTCAGACGTCAACTTGAATTTGTTTGAAGAAAGCAGCGGTCATCCTGAGACTGTCGACACTGCCATAGAGCTTGTCTAGTGTTGGCACTGGTGATGGCCACATGTGCTTTCTCTGGTTCTTGTATGTCGGGAAATTTTGCAGCAGATGTTCAGGGGTCATTATCCCTGTACCACAGGTGCATTCGTCAGTAGCACCTATCTTCAGTTTATTGAATAGATGGTACCTCAGTCTGTTGTGGCCTTTGCGAAGTCTGAAGTCCACCACCTGCTCTCTTCTGTTCAACTGGTAAAAAGCATCATTTTTGTGTAGCCAGTATGCTCTGTTTACCATTTGGCCATGTATCTGGCTCTAATAAACCACTTGGACTCTTTGTAGGTCACACTAGAATCTGGTTGTGGTAACCTTGCACCTTCTTTTGCAAGTCTGTTTGCGTCATCATTGCCTTGAATGCAACAGTGGGATTTAACCCACTGTACCACTACTCTTTTTGGGTGTGGACTGTTGGCATAGTTTACAGAGTACTGCTCTTAAGTCATTTAATTCTGTATTTTTCTGGCTTTTTAGTGCTGTAACCACGCATCATAACAGGGCATCTGTAAACAAGGCTATTTGGCTTTCATTGCTATCACTTTAAGTCCCTCTTTCCACACCTTGTCGAATGCCTTCTCTAGATCCACCCAAACCACTACTATATGATTTTTTTTCTTGGTAAGCATTCTTGATAGTTAGACAAAACAACTAACACCCACAAGTCCAAGCCTGACCTTACATGTTTTATATGGGGAAAGGAATTCTGTGTCAGAATCAGATTAATTATACAGTCACCTCCGCACTCACCGGAGAGGCGCAAAACAACATGTCTGACTGCTGTTGTTATCTTCGCTTACAATGGATGGCTATTATAAATGCATACCTGAATTATTGTTAGATAACAAAAGTTAGCAAGAAAGGGATCTGACTCCATCTCATAAAAAACTGAGACACATCACAATGAAGTTTCTAACATTTTGTGGGGCTATCTTTACTTGTATAAGTTTGTCCATATTTTGTAAAGTGTTTTATTATTTTCACTGGTATAAGGTCTTACAATATTCTTGTACGATTGGTTTATTGATACAATGGACAAATATATGTGCTAAAATTGTATGTTTAGTGTTACCAACTTGCCTCTCCCATAAATTGTTTTTTAAAATATACCTAGTCTCGCTGAATGCTTTTAAAAAAAAAAAAGTTTTCACAAGGTCAGACCACTAGAAACAACCAATAATAATTCCTTCCAGCTACAATGGTGACCCTATCGTCCATCTGAAGTGAACAAGAAAAGTTCTTTGGTTTTTGTGTGTATAGAGATTAAAGTGAAGCTAGGTTAGATAAAAGGAGTGATATACAGTGAGAAGATTTGTTACATTATAAGAAAAGGCATGGACATGGAAAACTATCCAAAGGCAGATATTTGCAGTTTTTCTTAAATTCTCAAATTTCTACTATATGAATTTTATTTATGATTATTTTTTGTGTGCAATATGTTACTGAATTAATCTTAGTGTTTTCTCTTTATTAATGTAATCTATTAGCATGAACTGGAGTGTTTTCTTTCTCATTTTATTATCTGAGGGCATGCATTTTCTTACTTTTTTTTTAATTGGAAGATTTGAATGAAATCTGTATTTTTAAATGTTAATATTTTCATTTACATTTAATTGAGAACAGTATGCACTGATTATGTGGCATAACAACATAAACACTCCTTTATTTCTAATTCAGAAAAGTGATGGAAACTCCAGTAAAGACTTCAAGAAGACCAAAACTAGGGACAATATTGTTGATATTATGAGATCTTTTGTTGGAATCAAAGATAATATTGTGGTGAGTTGAAAATATCATAGGGCAGGATATGACATATCCATTTCCTGGTTGAAATTTTGCTGGGGCGACTAGCAATTCATTTTTAAGCGACACAAAATGTCATATTATTCCGCTTAATTTTCTCTACTTCCATCAACTTTCAGGGTTAGACTGCTGAGATGATGTTATGCAACAACTATTCTTGACACTCTGCAGATCAAATTTATCAAGATCAATCAATGTTTAGTGCATCCCTACTCAATATCTTCTATCTGCAAAACCAAATATTGATGAACCCAGTAATTATAAGAACTATCTATGGGTACTTACTTCTTACTTTCCGTGTCCAAACACCATGTCACACAGCATCCGTCCAGTATTCAGCAACTTGAACTGCCTTGTCGTTCATGTCACAGGTTTCAGGGAGGTTGGGGCAGGTCATCAGATGATCTTGGTCCTGAACTGCGCTGCATTCACATGTGTCGACATCTGAGTATCCCCATTTCTTCAAGCTCACTCTGCATCTTGAGACACCAGTTCAAAGTCTGTTCATTGCCTTCCACACAGCGTAGGGCAAGTGTTGTCCAGGCGCAGCCTCTTCCTTGAATTCTATCCATGGAACCTGCATTGTTTCGCGCAACCTCTCGATGCGTCGACCTTCCGGGCTTGTCTGGATGGTCTCTGTCGATTTTAAGAAACTCTCTTTATTTAAGTCTTGTGGCTTGTTCCTGATGGCCAAACATTGGGTGTCTAGGGTCGTTTTCCTGTTTCCCTCGTTCGATTTCCGCATCTACACCTCTTCTTATATCCGTTGGTGCAATGCCAATTAAGGGATATATTTTGTTTGTAGGGGTGGGTTTAAGGCACCCCGACACCATCCTGCCCATCTCGTTCACTGCTGTATCAACTTGTTTTGCATGGGCGGAGTTTTTTCAGACTGGGGCTGCATATTCCGCTGCGGAAAGGCATAGGGCAATCGCTGATGTGGGTACGACTGGTGGCTGAGCACCCCATGTTGTGCCAGTCAATTTTCGGATAATGTTGTTTCTCGCATGTACCTTACGTTTTGTGTCCTGACAGTGTGTCATATAGGATAATGTGCGATCCAACTTTACACCCAGGTATTTGGGAGCCGGACAGTGTTCAAGATCCTGTCCTTGCTATCTGATCCGTAGTTCTCTGTTTGCCGCTCTGTTCTTGAGATGATAGGCGCATACCTAAGTTTTGCTAGGGTTGGGTTTTAGGTGGTTTTCCCGATAATACTCTGCGAGGCCATTCAGCAAGCGTGTTAGTTTACCTTCTACCTCCTCGAAGCCATTAGCCTGAGCAGCGACTGCTGTGTCATCGGCGTATATAAATTTCCTTGTGTCTGTATCCATAGGCTGGTCATTGGTATAGATGTTGTATAGCATGAGAGCAAGAACACTTCCTTGAGCCAGGCTGTTGGTTTGATTTCGTCATCTGCTCTCTTTATTCCCCAAGGTTACATAGAATCGCCTGTTTTGAAGTAAGCATTTGATTATGTTAGACAGACGCCAGTCTTTCGTCATGTTGTATACCTTTGCCTGCAGCCTACGATGATTTACTGTGTCGTAGTCAGCGCTTAGGTCTATATATGCCACTCCAGTCACCTGGTTGCGCTCGAAACCATCTTCTATTAGTTGTCAAGTTGAGAATTTGACTACTGCAAGATCTCCCAGGTCTGAATCCAGCTTGTTCCTTGATCAGCCTCGAGTCTATCCAGGGAGAGATGCAGTTCAGGATCATCCTTTCAAATACCTTGCATAGATGGCATAAGAGCGACACTGGTAGAAAATTCTTTGGGTCTGTTTGAGTTTTCCCAGGCTTTAACAGGGCAACCACGTGTGCTTTCCTCCAGATTTTGGGAATATTCTAGGATTCGACGCATATGTTCATGAGATTTAGTAGCCAATTGATTGTTATTGGTCCAAACTGTTTTATTTGCTCTGTTCTCAAGTTGTCTGGGCCGGCTTTTTGTTTTCTTTATTGCTGCACTTAATTCTTCAGTTGTGAAAGGTGCACCCACTATATCACTCTCTACCTCGCGTTGTCGTTGGTTCCATGTTTGTCCCGTTTTATAGTTGGTTTTGCCATTCATCAGTAATTATGGGCCACTTGGTTAGGAGTAACTTGTGTTATCCCAGTTGGAGCACATGTTGGGTCGTTGCTTAGGTTCTTAATGAGTTTCCATGCTCGTCTGCTGTTTTGCTTCATGTCCAAGTCTTCCACCAGGCTACGCCACTTTTGCGTTTTGAATTCTGAGATGGCATGAAGGAGATCTTCTCCAGCCTGGATGGTTTCCTCGCCGAAGGGGTCTGTTTCGAACAGCAGTTTATATTGCTCGTACAATGCCTTTGAGTCATCGTTTAATCCAGGTATGTTCTGTGATCGGCATCCTCGTGGGATATGTCTTCTGGAGATTGATTTGGTTAATTCTATAAAAGCGTCATAGTTGGCAGGCTTAGGTTCTAACTTGGCCACCTCTGTGTCTAGGTCACATGCAAATGGGACCCAGTTGGCGCGTTTGAAATTAAACCGTCTTTTGAAGACTACATTCTCTGGATCAACCATTGATTTAACACTACATATAATGAGTCTATGTTGCGTTCTTGGAATAGGTTCTCCCATGTCTTTTGTCACATGATTAAATATTTGAGTACTGACAAAAATATTGTCAGGATTATATCCCCTTTTCCATCTGCCGCTGTGAAAAGAGGCTGGTAGTTTTGGGTCATGTAAGAGTAGAAGGCCGGTGTTCTCAGCCCAGCTCTCTAATTTTTCACTATTGACGTCTGTCTCATTGTATCCCCATGGCGTGATGTGGCAGTTGAAATCGCCCATGATTATTTGGGTTTTGCGGGTTCTGAAATTGACAGGTTCTTGAAACTCGAAATCGTCATTGGGAGGCTTGTATATTGACGTCACTGTGCAAGCCTTGGTTTGAATTGTAATAGTCTCTATATTTCCTCCATGAGACTGATATACTGATTCAATGTCTAGGTCTGTTGAGGCGAACATAGCGCTTCCATATTTCTCATGGGGTGTCCCCGCAACAAGTTTCATTCCCTGTATATTCGGTCTTTGACCAGCGATTGTGCGATGGGTCTCTTGGACCATTAGAACATTGTAATTACGCTGTTTACATATCTCCGATAATATTGCTTCCTTTTCGCTGGTTAGCGCCTCGATGTTGATTGAAATCAACACGAGTGCTGGTTTGTGAATTGGTTTGTGATTCATGGTGGTTTGGGGCTGAAAGAATTAGCCAACTGATAGTTGTTTCCAGAGGACGCCAAACGTGGAGGCTTCTTTCGTGTCCTCCGTGGGTATGTTCGACAAACTCAAGCTCTAGCAATCGATTTTAAACTAGCTAAAATGCGCGTAAATTAGAGTTTTATAGTATTACGGGGACATATTCAATTGGTTCTAAATAAAAAATTATTTTGTTTAGTACTATTGTTTTTATTACATGTTTCCCATAGTAGAAAGGGACATGCATATGAAGCCAAGTATAGCACAACCGGCTGGAGGAGCCAGGTCCATCTTCATGAGCACGTTTGGGATATGAGGAAACCTACTGCAATCCGCCATTTAACACCCATTTTCAGGTTGCAAAATTGAGTAAACTTACTCATCATGGGCATTCGACAACAACAGCTAATTATTACATAGATTTTTAGTTTTAGTCTTACTCGACCTGTACTTCTACAGGGGAAGATGCCCGTCATAGATTTTTAGTTTTAGTCTTACTTGACCTGTACTTCTACAGGGGAAGATGCCCGTCATAGATTTTTAGTTTGTCTTACTTGACCTGTACTTCTACAGGGGAAGATGCCCGTCATAGATTTTTAGTTTGTCTTACTTGACCTGTACTTCTACAGGGGAAGATGCCCGTCATAGATTTTTAGTTTTAGTCTTACTCGACCTGTACTTCTTCAGGGGAAGATGCCCGTCTGCAGGTCCCAGCTCTGGTATGAGCTGAATGTAGCCAGGATTTTGTGCTTAGTAAGTTTGGCTCAAGCAGTTTATTACTCTTCTGTATTGGATAGTACCGCAAAGGGTGTTTAACGACTGTTCATGTCCATCTTAAAGACTCAAAACACTAGAGTACAGTAGACCTGCAGTCTGTTAGGCACCATCTATGCTGCTCTTAACAAACCACCTAGCCATGGTCGGTGTATATGCCATGCGCCACAGTTAGTCGCCTCTTACAACATGTTTTCTGTGGGGCAGTGTTGCTATTCTTGTCCTTGTCAAACACAAAGACCTCAGTGGACGACTATTGTACAAAATATAGGAAAAACCATATTACGTCTATAAAAGGTCTCCATTACAGGTACCTATCTAAAATGCATAGACATTTATAATGCAAATTTTACATTATTAAAAGTGTTCAAACCATTTTACCATGGTTTAAAAGGAAGGAAGACTAACTTCTGGTCAGGCAAAATATATTGGCCAAGATGGGGGGATGTCCACGGAGAAGAGAATGCGTTGTGGTGCTAGTTTACAGTTTGACCGTGATATTTACATCTTTCGGTCTGACACATCCGTCTTCGGCAGGACTCAAGCATAAATACTATTATCCACAATTTATACTTAAAACACAACTGTGTATATCTTGCCAATTAGTATTGACCAGACACGATATGAAACATATACTGTTTCTTTTAATGGACATTGGTGTGGAATAGAGACTGTAAACCAACAATTCACGGCCAGAAACATCTACAATCATATTGAATATTTACTATTTGGTCCATCCAAAATGCAGAAAGCAACAGGTAATCCCCATTGCTCTGATGTCATTGAAATAGGTATCAGCTTGTTTGCTCACCTCATTTCTTTTTGAGCAGTGACTACTTACAAATTTCCTCTATCTGTATCGGTCTTTTGGAAGCCAGTCTAGAGTTGTTTATTTTACAGAATTCCACTTCAAAACTGTGAGTATGTGTTTAATTTGTATGCATCACATGGGCCAATATTATGTAAAGGCAGTAAAGGCTAAGGCACTCACAGGACACGGCTGTCTGAGATTAAGTGTTAGAGACTTACTTCATAGTGCAAGGCCTCAGCTTTTAATGAGGTTGAGATGGAGTGACCAGTTCCTTCCTTGTTGCCTTTCTTTCCCTAGTGGTATAATCTGTTATCCATTTACAGCAATGTAAATTGGAGCATGTCAACAATTGGATCAAACCAAGTACCTTTGCATGAGAAGTGAAAATGCTCTACCACTATGCTATTCGGTGCTCATACATTATGTACATATCATTATTAAGCATACAATTTTATTTTTGTTATATCTATGTACCTCACAATTCTACAGACCAAATACATCAATAGATTGAAGGAGCTCATAAAAACACAGGAGTCTTCAGAATTTTTTCAATCTCATGAGGTAACCATACATTACTGCCTTCTGTTATTGTTATGTCTATTATGACTCAAAAACAAATGCAAAATAAATGCATAAGAACAATAATAGACATTTTCTTAATTTTGTAAATAATTAACTTAACTTAATGACTTGAATTTTGCAAATGCCAAGGAATTTTTAATGTGCTCGACACTGAACACGGGAGTCCAATCTCACTACCCAGAGATCAGGGGAATTTTTACCAGAAGATGAACATGAGAAAAATCCCAAATTCGAACCCGTGACCTCCGGTACCAGAGACGGACACCTTACCTCGAGACTACTATTTTTGCATAAAATTGTATATTAAACCTTCTCTCAGTCACCATTGGTATCTTGCAGTTCCTGCATATTCTGTACATTGTACATTTCTATTGTATGTGGGAACTATACATGGCTACTGCTGTGATTGTCTAATGCCGACATTAATACCACTTGTGTGATTGTTATTTATATAGGGAAACATAAAAGAAGCCCCTAAGTAGATTGTAATTAACACAACAATCTTGTTGCCCCTGGAAACAACTTTTCAGTTGGCCAATCCTATCCATTCACTACCAAAGCACTACTGAAACATGGATCATTAAAAAACAACCTTCCTGTTGATTTCAGCCAAGATTGAAGGATTCTCAACACAATTGATGACCACTTGATGATCTGCCCAAATCTTGTGTATGTAATGTATGTTTACACAGGTAAAGGGGCAGGTAGCGAATAGCAACTACTGAAGTCTCTACTGGATGCTAACTGGAGGCCAGATACTTAGATACAAGGCCACAGAGGGTGGTTAACTGGTGTGCAAGACCATCGTTGGTCTGCGTGAATATTTTCTAGCCATACCAAAATTGGCACTGTCAGTAAATAGAATTTGGGCACCATTCTTGATTAGTTTGGCTGTGTGCACTGGACCATTAAAACATGACACAGAGTAGCCAAAGTCAATGGCTTTGCCAGAATGGCCGGTGTGTAAAACGCAACAAATTGAATGAACTAATTACCCAAATGGAAAAGCACATCATGTTTCCATGGTAATAGATAAGTGTTAATTTCAGTCAAATCCATGGCCAGGCAATGTACATGAGACTCAAACACGAGAGCAAAATAGGCTCGCAGCCAGTTAGGCTCCATCTTTGCTGCTCTTCCTAAACCTTCTGGAAACATGCAATATGAATAACAAGTTGAGGAAGAATAGAAAGCAATCCAAATGGCCTAACATTGGAAACAAGATGGCTGACATTGTGCCTTAGAACATGGAAAGAAAGTAAGTAATTATCTATAAATTATATCTCTAAAAATAGGGAACAATAACATGAGTGGGAACAACAAAGAATGGACCGTTTACCACCTCTAATGTCCACGGCCTTCTTCATGAGCTGGCCTGAATAGTGACATCCAGCAATGATGTAGCATGGTTTAAATGCTGTCCAGACATGTGCAATGTTTGGTACTCGATCGTACCACTGGATGCCGAGAATATGCCTCTGACTGCAACGTGTGAAAAGCTTCAATGTGTTTCTGATCATGCTGCAGGATAGTCCAGGTGTCCAAGCCATACATCAGGATGGGTATGCCTCAAGTTTTGTAGATGCACAGCTTGATTACCAATGAGAGAGCCTCTACTGGATTCAGACTTGGTGCAGGACATTCATAGTCGAACTGCGACCGTCGATCCATGATATCAATTTTTTTCTGGCGAGAGAGACCGAGCTAAATGGGGAAAACCCGAGGCGATACAGTCGAGCCCTCGCTGAAAGTTTAAAAAAAAATATTTTTTTTTTAAAAAGAGGCAGAAGCCATGTCCATTCTTCTAAAAATATCCGAGTTCAAAGTAGATCTGGCATTTTTAATCATGGGCTGAGATCCTAGTTTGCTCTTCCATCTTTGTTTGATGTTACTTTCTAATTGAATATGCTGTAAACCATTTAATAATTTGATAGTGTGAGACTACTTCTGAACTGATATTGCAGATTATAGGCAGCTCCCTCCTGTTTGTTCATGATGCTGATGAAAATGTCGGAGTTTGGATGATAGACTTTGGTAAGTCTGAGCCTCTTCCAAGAGGTGTGAAAATTGACCATCGCAGAACGTGGATTGAAGGCAACCATGAAGATGGTTACTTGTTTGGACTTGACAATCTGGTTGCTGTTCTAGAGGAGGTCCAGAGAAGTCTCATCTCAAGTTCAGTGTAGTTTTCCGATTTTGAGAGTGTATTTGAAAAGATAGTGATATTTATGACTTATATAAAGAGTGTATGTGAAAATGTATGTAACGTATTTCTTTTATTCTAAGATGGCATTGATTGTAAGATGCAGCCAAAATTTCAGCACCATGAACACACAAAATTACAGCTGCTATTCTAATTCTAAGTCACCAAATGACCACACACACACAAAAATAATAATGTTATTCAGTTTACTAAGAATGAGTTATTTAAGAAGTGGTATCTTAAACTTTCTTTTTGGGGACAGCGTGGGCTAGTTAAGTGACACGGCTCACAACCAGAAGGTGCTGGGTTCGATCCCCATCACAGCACCGGCCGTTACACCGGGGAAGCAAACCCTTAGAAAATGCCGGAGGAAGCAGGCCCTAACATAATATGCATGCTGAAGTTGGATGCACTGGTTCAACAGGCGCAAAATAAAAACCACAGTGCAACGCACACAACCTTGGGGATTAGAGAAATAAGGCGAATGCAAAAAGAAGAAGAAAAAAAAAAATTCTATCTGAATCAATAACAGAGTCAACCTCACATTGAGTCTTATTTTTCTTTATGACTTGTTGAGCTGTTGCTATCTGTATTTCCCAATAATACTGTATTTTGTCCTCTGATTCATCAAGTGCTTTGTATGAAAATATAGTATTTCGGCCATTTCTCCGACAAAGAACATTTGCCTCACTAAAGTCACATTTTTGCCCCGACACTATATTTCCATGTTCTGTATACACAATAACTTGTCTTTTCAGCCCAGCTTCATAAGGCAATCTTTTTTGACAGCATTTTGGATGATAATGGGGAACAAAAATGAACAAAACTTAAATGATATAACAATATTATAGCAAGATGAACAGGGGAATGGCCACAACCAAATTTGCAGCATGCTTTAGACAGTACCAATGCTGTCTGAAGTGCCATCCATCTGATGCCAGATAACTTTCTTTTGATGGCAGTTGCAAGACACCATCGATTGTAAGGCACATCCGATTATAGAGATGTTTCAATGTGACAAAAGTGCAGTTTTTAATCTAAAAAATGCAGTATAAATATTTATGTATAATTAAGAATGTTTGATAATGATTTTGTATTTAACTGAGCTTGCTTAAACTGATTTGTCACAGGAGAGTTCATTTTCAAATTAATTTTAAAACCACATTGTGCAACTTCCTCTAATAATTCAGAATTCTACTAACAAGTTTATAGCAATTGTAGATAGAAACAATATTACAATTAAAACATTTAGTCGTAAATTTAGCTTTTGATTACTATCAATGTTTCACAGTAATAGTTATTTGGAGATGCAGCTTCTTAGACTGTACAGGATATATTATTATGGCATGCAGAATTTGAAGCCTTTTCATCATGTATCTTCTTCTGGATTATTTCCTTGCAACTAAATCTTCTATTGTTCAAAACATTGCAGAAGACTGCAATCTTATTTAATTACTTAGCCGATCCTCTTCTACCATGAGGTGTAGAGGTTTGCCAGAGACAACATCATACTGTTCTATCTGCTGTCTTTCTTCATGCCCTTTTCCAATGCAGCCCCTAGTCTCTTAGGGATTGTCGTATGTTGTCTTCCCAACGTACTTTGGGAGTCTGTGTCCCTGACTTTTTGCCTCTCATGACCGCCTTGGTACCTGATCTTCTTCCATTCTACAGACATGGCCAAACCACTATAGTTGGCATTGATCAACTCGTGTCTGCAGGGGTTGGGCTTCGAGGTTGTTGTGTATTGTCGGGTTACGGATCTTGTCCCTTTTCGTCACCTGGACCACCTTTCTTAGTTATCTCATTTCAGAAGTTTGTAGTTGCCTTTCATGGGCTGAGGTCATTGCCCAAGACTTGCATCCATATGTCAGGACAGGCACATAGGTTGAGCAGTATACATCCATCTTTGTTTTCCTGCTTATTTCTCATTTGCTGGAATCCTCTGTTTATTGCATTGAAAAGTCTACCAGCTGCTGCGCTTCATGCAATTAACTCTTCTTTGATTTCTTCCCTGCTGTCTAATACCACTCGTAGATATTTGAAGTAGCTGACCTGCTCCAGTGGCTGTGTTCCCACGGTTTTCTGATGTCTCTTCTCATCTCTTGCAATCACCATGATTTTTGTTTTGGAGTTGCTGATGTGCATTCTTGTCTTCTTGAACTCTTCTTCCCAAACCTGCAAGAAGTTGATCTAGAGATGTGCCTCGGATTTCGTGATCAGGGCCACATCATCTGCAAGTGCCAACTCTGATACATAACTTAGTCTCATCTTCCAGTTTCCTACTTCATACTTTTTTTGTCCATTTATTGCAGGCTTTGATGACCTCATCCATGAGAAGTATGAAAAGGTGCAAATGTCTTGTAATGTCATCAACTGGTCTCTGTAATGCGTAGTCTATCCAGCATCTCCTCTATATGTGATGCTCCACTGGTCTCTGTCCATTCTTTCCATCAGTTCCACATTTGTGATCTTATTGTACCATTTCCACCCTTGTATTCTGTCCATTCTGTCATTCTCCATTCCATGCGTTATTCCTAATGGTGGTTGGTCAGCAACTGAGGTACCCATTGTGAACACACCTTCCGATACTTCAGTTTCTTGCTAACCACCATTTGAGCTGTCCCTAGCGACACAGCAAATTTCTCTGATAGCAAACATAAACTCTGACGACGGTCCACCCAAATTGCTGCATCAATTTTGGCGATGGCATCTTCTGACGAAACAATATGCGCCTGATCTGATCGTTGTCCAGTTCTTCACTGTTGTCTTCGACATACTTTTGAGCATCTTCCTCATCTCCCCCTCTTCGCTCCACTGTGCAATCTTTAGAGTGTTGTGAATTCCAGTAGCTTTACTCTGCTTAATCCAGGTACACCGATATGCAGGGCTGTCATCAGTAGCTTGGGGTGAATCCCGTTGAGGCTTGGGATCCGGGGTTGCATCCGCCTGGTGGCAGTCCATAGAGGCATCCCCATATCTTGTGATATATCTGAACATATTCATTAACCATATATGTGTACATGTGCTTTTCCATTTCTAAGTACACACGCCATTCTGGCCAGCATGTTCTGTCTTTAGTGGGGGAAGTTTTGGTGTCTTCCTATCCATGTCCCGAATCATCAGAACACTGTCTGCCTGGCTTCAGTTACTTTTCTTTTAACCAGGGTAGCTCCTTGGGTGTGACCTTGGTGGGGATTGAGTCATGTCCACGCACCAGTAGGTCCAGCATCTGCCACTCCTGACTGAGAGGTCCCACTCCCCATAGGGTTTCTGTTTGGGTTACCCCACCCATAGCCTGCTAATTTATTCCTTTAGGCATCGGGAGTTCGGTTTGTCAGCGCCGGATACTCGCTGTTTGCCATTGCCGTGTTAGATTAAACGGGGAGCACCGGACCCAGCTAGTGGATCGCTCGAGAAGGTACGGTTGGCTTGATTGGCAGAGACTGTACGTCAGCAAAGGCATTTATCATTTTTTAGTCAGACATGTACCAATCCTTACTCCCCGGTTTCATTTGAACACGCCTCATATGTTGCTGATATTATTTGAACATTTTGCATAGTCTGTAGCTACAATAATTTATTAGTTTGTTAATGGAAAGGCTACATGGCACAGATTTAATGTTCTAATTTCCCTGGACAATGAACGTGTCCTGCTTGTGCACATTATTTACTGTATTTTGCAGTTGGTTATAAACAGATTTACATTTCTCTTCATTATGGTCTCACATAGCTACATAGACCTTGTTGCGCAGTAGTTTTATTTGGGTTTTTTTTTGCGTTCGCCTTATTTCTCTAATCCCCAAGGCGGTGGTTTTTATTTTGCACCTGTCTGCCCAGTGCATCCGACTTTAGCATGCATTTTATGTAAGGGTCTGCTTCCTCCTGCATTTTCTAAGGGTTTGCTTCCCCAGTGTAACGTCCGGTGCTGTGATGGGAATTGAACCCAACACCTTCTGTTTGTGAGCCATGCCCCTTAACCAGTAGGCCACGCTGTCCCCCGTTATGCAGTGATATTGAATGATGCTGTCTTTAAACAAGTCTTCATTAGTCTAGCAGATATTGGCTGAAGCTGTTGAATTTCTTATATGTCTATGAGCAAGGAATCCCACTCCATGAATGTGATTCTTCTTACCCCAGCTGTGATATAGTAAGTGCCCTTTCTCTGTACACATTCACCAGAAATTGATTATCTTGCTTCACATATCCCCAGTAAATGCCAGTGGTAGTTTTTCATTTCATGTACAAATGTTTCCAAAATGGTATAGTGTACGAGCGTTCCATGCACTGATTGTTATGTCTGATCTGGCACAGATTTTACATTGTTCAATATTACCAGTAGCACAATTGTTAGTTCTGTCTTGATGCCCAGTGGATAGATAGTATGGTCCGTTTTGACCCAGCCAATGACCAAGTTGGTAAATTGTTCCTTATGGTTGTACTTGTTGTGTAAACATGTCCTGGGCAGTTTCTAACCAGGCAGAGTCCAACTTTCTCTCAGCTGTCAGAATCTCTTTAGTCAAGAATCTTATAGCTCAAAAACAAAGAAACATCTGAAACAACTTGTCGATTGTGCTGAAATCATTAAATTCAAACAAGGATAGTCTACCACTAAACACATTCCAACACTTTCACCTGACCAGATGCAGTTATATTCAGTGTTAAAATCTTACATTATTGACATAAATATTTACTGCATAGGATTCTTTTCATTGTCCTGACACACTAATTTTGAATGCCTTATTCTACGCATATTACTTGCATCTTTTTTAGTTTCGTGAACTTGTTATAACAGACTTTATGTTGCTTTGCTGCTGCATTGTGAAGAATTATATTTCTTTGATCATGTAATGGAGTGATTGTGAGCTTTCCAAATCTATAGGGACCTTCAATGACTATGCCAAACAACACAACATAGTACGATGATGCATATGAAAAGGTTCACTAAGAAATATTAATGAAGATAGCATGTATTATACTGTCCAATTAAAAGGCATATGTTG
Source organism: Ariolimax columbianus (assembly GCA_036924085.1). NCBI lineage: Eukaryota > Metazoa > Mollusca > Gastropoda > Stylommatophora > Arionidae > Ariolimax > Ariolimax columbianus. Next base: position 33,589,532 of record JAVGWX010000013.1, on the reverse strand, counting down.
TTATAAGGCATATGTTATGCTGTTTTCATATGCACATTACTTTTTTTTAATGAATTACCAGTGTATGTACAAGTTTTATACACATATCTCCAATAAGAAATAGTATTATAGTCATGTTTTAAAATGTCAAGATTTGTATATGAATTGCAGTTGAAACTGTTTTCTTTAGATGTTTAGTTTTTAAGTGCGTACATTATATATATAATGGCATGTAGCTTGAAAAATATATATATTGAAATCTTGCTAAATAAAAAATATCATTCCTTCTAGCACATAGTGAGTTGTATGTGTAGACGACAGGAATGAAAATAATTAGCAAAGATATATTTAGATATTTGTATGGTTTCACGTGTATCATATAATATTTTAATATAGCCTGTCACTCATTAACTCATCTAATCTCTGACAAAAATTGCTTGTAATTGAAGTCATAATGATACACGATGCTAATGGTGAAATACATAACGAATATGAATAGATATGGGTATAAACAGAAAAAAATAATTTAATCTTCTTTGGTTGCATTCAGATGTCAATTGGAATAAATGTAAAGAAAGTGGTAGTCATCCTTAGCTTATCAGTATGTCCATAGAGCTTATTTAGGAATGGTACTATTGATGTCTATTTGAACTTTCTGTTTCTCATACATTTTGCACTATTACAACAGACATTTAGCAATCATTCTATTATGCCACAGCTGTGCTAAATTGTGTTGATATCTTTGGTTTATTAAATAGATAGTATCTCAACTTGTAATGGATGTTTCAACTACACCATTACTTCCCAACCAAGGGCAATTGTACCATCATGGTACAAAGAGGATATACAAAATATAATCTACAGAACAGGAAATAACATAGCTTAAGAAGGGCAGATAAATGAGCAGTGTAAATTAGATTAGTTACAAACATAAAAAAAGGGAGTAAGTATTTATTGGGGAAAAAGAAGTAAATTCAAAAAAAGGTTGTAATGCAGTTTTACAAAAAGAACAAATCAAAGACAATGACCAATATTTCAGTCAACTGAGGCTCCTTCAAGAGTCGTGCAAAATGAAAACAGTGCAGAAAGCACATACTAACTAAATATGAAACAATGGTAGAAAAATAGAACAGCAATGCAATAAATAAATGATAGTAATTAGAAAATCAAAACCCAGTTTTTTGCTAGAAGCTTTCTGTGCTAACATTGTTGTTCAAGATAGTGTGGCAGTGTTAACCCCCACGTATTCTATCACCACTTATTAATAACTTTCTTCCTTACCTCTATCACTCCTTAACTCACACTTTAATTAACCCATTAACAATTCTTTTAACAACAGAAAAACAATGAATGTTTATTTGTTGAACATTATACATATTATAATAGTGATACTAAGCATGAGAATCGTTAAGAGTTTCGTGCAATTAGCACAGGTCTTTATCTTGTACTAAAATTACTCAGAGTTCTAATCACATGGTTAGTTCTAGCAAATTGTTCTATTGCTATTCAAAGTCTATATCCCTTTTGCGTTGATACAATGCTGTCTAGCTACTTGTTCTCAGTCCTAATCTTGCTGTCCTCACTCGTCTGGTGACCTTTTCCAACCTCTCAGCTTATACAACGTTGACGTCGTCTGAGCCTTTTGTCTCGTCTCAACGTCAGGAAGATGTCTACAGTGATCAGATCTGCTGGTTATTCTTCTTTATCGTGTGTTATCAGGAACTCGGCTACTGCAGTTGTTCTTGTGCCTATAACCTATGACAGTGGTTCTGTTACTGTGGTTGTCAGGCCAAGGTAACATATGTGTTACGACGTGTGGTCCAGGACGGCAGCTTCGTGTTGAAGCAACATGTCTCCCTCTGATGAGAATGCAGCCGAATGCCACTCAGGGGCTTGGAGGTCGGTGTCACGAGTGACAGGTGTTAGCAACGACTCAAAGAGAACATCACACACAGACAGATTCTTACATGTGTGTGGTCTTCGTTTCCTCTCAGTGTTTGTTTGCTTCAGTGACTTCTAATTCTAATCTCTCTATTCTTATCACTCACTGGCTATGTTCTGTAGTCTATCCTAGCTTGGTCTACATCCTACCTACCGAATTGCACGGTAGTCTTCTCTTCTCTGCTCTTTCTGATCTCCCTCTGGAACCCTCATCCCCCAGCTTATATTCTCTGCTGTCCGCTTTGGTCAATGACTTTTCTTTGTCTTGAGTTCATTCCCTCGTACTTGAACTGGCATGTTGCCAGAGAAAGGACAGTCTTAAACGAGTATTGTTTGAGAATTCAGAACAATGACCCGTTCAATGAACTCAATCTCTCAGGAAAGGTTTTCAAGTTATGTGTGGATACCACGAACGGTATTTTCAGGGCTTCCCTGGCATTGGCTCGTTGGACCCTTGTAACTCTATTACAATAGGTGCAAATAGACAATGAAACAGATGTAACAAAAATTCAGATATAGATTACATGTGACCTTAGTAAAACTCATTTTCATTATTGGCTGGAATATAACTAAGAAAAACTAGAATGGCTGTTTAGAAATATCATCATATGGTTGAACAGTTCTAAGACTGGTTGTCTGAGCATTTCTCTCCTTTGACCTTATCCTCTGTAGCTCTCTTCATTTCAGCATAGGCTCATACTTTAATGTCAAGGCATGCCTGAGATGGAAAGGTGAGTCTTGGTTTCCCTCTTCCTTTTTTCCCTTGAATCTTGTCCTCTAGTAGTTTCTGTAGAAGACTTTCATGTATCATATTGTGTCCCAGACAACTAAATCGTTGTTTTTGTATTATTTACAATTTATACTTCAGGTAGGAAATTGTCATTGGATCTTTTTCTTCTTCTGCGTTCGTTCTCAATCTCCAGCTACTACGCCCTGAACAGGGCTATGCAAGTTGCAGGATGTAGTCCAGAAAATGCTAGTTTACAGTTTGACTGCGATATTTGCACCTTTCGTCCTGACACATCCATCTTCGGCAGCGTCATTTGATCTATTTCTGTCCATCTCACTCTTTCCATTTTACTCTAGCACTATTTAAAACATTTCCAAGCTTTTTTCATACTTCTTTGCTAAAGTCCATGGTTCAGCACCACACAGTGCAATTAGCCATACATGAGTGGCAATTATTGTCTTCCTCAGTTCTATCCTGATATTCTTTGAGGTTAGCAATTTGTTTTTCTCTTAAGCCTTTTTCTTTTTTTTTTAAATTTTGGTCTAGTTTGTCCTTCTAAAAATCTACTTCATTACATAACTCAAAGGAGCAAAATATTATTTGTAATCTTCCGAGTACTGAACCAAAGAATGAACAGCATGTTTTTTTTGGACGTTTGTTGTTTTGGTACTGCATTGTAACCTGGTCTGTGTGTGTATGTGGTTCTATGTTTACATTTTGTTGTTCGCATTTCAGCATTGAGTATCTGTTGCATTTCAATATTATTATTACAATTGTAATCAGTATAATTTATCATTTAATTTGCTTCATTTCATCACTTAAGCACTAACAATGGCTACATGGCTCATGAGAAAGGCAAAACTATGACTCCTCCTTCCTATATATAATGTGTGAATTCATGTCCTGATGGTTGGAATGAATAATAGAATCAAGACACAAAAACCAGTAATGTATCTTTCTATTGCGAACAAGTTTAGTCAAATATAACTGACCCTGATAATGTGGATCAGTAGCTGTTGGAGTAATTATTATCCATTCTCTTCATTATTTATGGAGTGAGACTCAGCATCTATGTGTCTGTCCTGAGTGAAGTGGGGTCCATTATACTCGGAAGAGATGTCCTGAACACTACAGACAGCCGTGATGATGATCAAATTCCTTTTGCTGTAAGCTGGCAGCTCTTGAGAGCTCAATAATTCCTGGACAAAAGCATGCGTCTTCCTAACTTGGAGTTCATATAAAGTCTGTTCTCTTAGAGGCATCATGTTTTTTTTAAGGGAAGTGTATAGACGCATCTTTCAAGTATCCTTCTTATACTTATTTGTTCTTCTTCGTTCGTTCTCAATCTCTTGCTACCAAGCCCTGAAAAGGGCTTTGCAAGTAGCAGGATGTAAGCTGGAGAACAAAATGTGTTGTCATAGTTTACAGCTTGACTGCGATATTTGCACTTTCAGTCAAACACATTCGACTTCGGAAGGAATTTTTTTGGTACCTAGTTAGCTTTCCCTCTCCTATCCCTTCTCCTTACCCAGTCTACTCTGTTGCAACCTATCCAGGATCACCCCATGGAGGTGTAGAATGGCCTTGGCAGCTCTGGTTCGCTAGCCCTGACGCTAGAAGTCAACTATGGGTTGCAGACTGCTGCAGCTCATACACTTCTCAGCTTCATCATCTCCTTTTTAGTATCCAGAAAGGAGGCAGTAAAGTGTGTCAGTGTCTCAGGATTCTGTCAGGGATGTAGCGAACACATCTGAGTAAGCCATCTCATCATTTGGCAATCAGTCATACCAGCTTGCATGTTTGACATTTCCTGCCATCTGAGAGATCAGCGCAAATCTAATCTTGCCCATCTCCAAGGACTAATCTAGCTTGGATGACTCTGCCAGGAGTAATACTGTTGCCGGCAAAGCTACTGGGATCATAAAGGCACACACGCTCTGCAAGGTAGACTTACATGTGAATAGACGCATAGCTAAAACCATTTAAAACATGTGATCCCAAGTCAGTAGGCCCTGGACTGCGATATATCTGGGCATGGTAGCTACAGGATTGCTTAATACTGTTTTTATAAGAAATAAAATAGTGACTGGGAATTTGCTTTTCTAAAATTATTTTTATCAAAATTGTGTAATTTTTTGGTACTATTTGCAATTGGTAAATAAAAGCACACCAAAACCAATAATTTATATAGCCAAGGCATAAAGACCACGTTCCCCTGTCCAGATTAAAAAAACAAGTAGTTATTAGGTTTTTTTCTCTTGTTTACTTTATTATCTAAGGTCAGTGATTGTTCTGTGTTTTGCACCTAATGGCCCAGTGCATCCGATTTCAGCATACATTTTTTTAATGGTTTGCTTCTCATAGGAGTTTGAGCTTCCTGTTTTATGAATCTGAACACATGCACATTTTGGTTGTGAGCCCACCCCCAAAATTTTGAACCTGTGTTTGACTTGATCAGGAGACCGATATCCAAACCACCCTGCCACCCGCTTCTCTTTGCAATTTGAAAAATCCAAAAGGCCCAGCCACAGGTTACAAATGACTGCAGACATACTTTAAATATAGTCAGAAAATTCATAATATGGGAACCAGACAGGGAAAGGGAAGAATAAGTGCTGTAGAACCTAGAGACTGAAGTAAACGAAAGGACAAAATTTCACTTTTCAACAAATAACTAAACAATTTTCAGATGAGTTTTGAAATTATAATCAATGATTATAATTGGTGGGGATCATTTTTTTAAATGGCTGATATCATAATATAGCCAAAGGGATAATATAATGTTTGAATGTACATAAGTTACCACAAGAAACAGGCTAAGAAAATACATGTCAGTGTAAAATAGTGTGAAGTTGTTGCAGATATCACATCCAGACTGCAGATATCACATCCAGTCTGCAGATATCACATCCAGACTGCACATATCACATACAGATTGCACATATCACATACAGACTGCAGATATCACATCCAGACTGCATACGTCACATGGAGACTAAAGAGACAAATTGGAGATTGATAGGACACACCCTTAGAAACAAAATTAAGTATAACCAAATATTGCACTCGTTTTGGAACCCAAACTGTAAGCGAAGTGTGGGGAATGTCTAAGAATACCATGGTAAAGAATGGTGAAAGTGGAGGCCAAGCAACAATAGTTTCAAAAGATTGTCCAAAATAGGTATTAGCAGAGAGCATCTTTTGCAGCTCAATGTTCCAATGGAAGCCAGAAGAATACAGTCAGCCATTTACATATATTTACATTGTATATTTCCATTGATAGTAAATACTGTAAAAATGAATAATTTATCATTCTTGTATGTATAATGTCAAATCATATATGAATATTACATTTTTCATAAACTGCAAATTTATTTCAAAAATGTATTTATATGTACAATTATTGAAACAATACATTATTTTCAACCAGATAAATCATGAATTTTGAGTATATATTGATTGGTTTCTGTATTGCTACCAGCTGTGAAAGTGACAATGATGTTAAAGTTGATTATATGAAATGGTGTGATCCCATTCCTGGACGTATCCTTCATGTGGCCCTAGAAGTAAAGTTGGCTTGGCTTCCTTCGTTCTCAATCTCCCGCTACCAAACCCTGAAAGGGCTTAAGTAGCAGAATGTAGTCCAAAGAACGGAATGCGTTGTGTCGTAGTTTACACCTTGACTGCGATATTTGCACCTTTCGGTCCAACACATCCGACTTCAGCAAGCATTTTTTGAGTACCGGGTTAGCATTCCCTCTTCGATCCCTTCTCCTTAGCTAGTCTGCCCTGCTGCAGCCTGTTATCCAGGATCACCGCATGGAGGTGTAGAAGGGTCGTGGCAGCTATGGTTCGCTGGCCCTGACGCTAGAAGTCAGCTATAAGTCGCTGACCACTGCAGCTCATGCGCTGCTCAGCATCTTGATCCCAGAAGTAAAGTTGAGATCCTTTATGTGAAACGTTTATTAAAATAACATTGTAGATGCCTAAAATAGGGCCTCTAAAATATTGAGGCCCTAGGTTGTATGTAGTCCAGCCTTTTGAGAAATCTGGCCCTACTTGGTGGTTGTATGCCCATAATGAGTAAGTTTACTCTTTTTTGCGCCACGAAAAGGATGTCAAGTGGTGGGTTGTAGTAGCTTTCCTCATATCCTGAGCATGCTGATGAAGATAGATCGCAAGCCTCCAGGTGGTTTTGCTATGCTTGGCTTCATCTGTGGGGCGCTCACTACTACGGGGATCACATCGATCCACATCTCGTCATCAGACTGTCTTGAAAACAGCCTGTTACCAGGGAACACTGCATGGAAGAGAGATTATTATCTTGGTCAGTGTATTGTGCCTGACCCTGACTTGACTTAACTTAACATCTTTATACTGGTTTTGAAGACTCTGACTTGACTTAACTTAACATCTTTATACTGGTTTTGAAGACTCTGCATAGTCTATATACAACCAGTTTCATTACATTACCTTGCTTTAAAAGCTATGTGCATCCAATTTATTCTTAAATACATTAATTGTCCCTGCCTCTACTACTTCCTGTGGCAATGCATTCCAAGCATTCACCACTCTCTGACTAAAAAAATATTTCCTAATATCTAATCTGGACCTTTTTTAGTTAATTTGTAGCTATGCCCTCTTGTTCTTGTAGGTGTTTGTATTTTGAAAATCTTGTTATGTAGTCTAATTTATTCATTCCTTTGATTATATTATAAACCTGAATTAAGTCACCACGATTTCTTCACTTTTCTAGACACTGTAGGCCAGTTCTTCTGAGTCTTTCCTCATAATAGTAATTCTGAAATCCCACTATCAGCCTTGTCACTTTAAAAGAAAATCCTTTCTAGCTTGTTTATATCTCCTATATGATAAGGACTCCACAACTGTACACAGTACTCCAATCTAGGTAACCTCTATCTCTCTCTCTCTCTCTCTCTCTCTCTCTGTCTGTCTGTCTCTCTGCGCGTGCGTGCGTGCATTTTTTTATCTATCATTCTAATATTGTTCTCGTCCATTCTGTAATTATGTTCCATATCGGATCTACCCATGTGGATGACGACTGTGCATTTATCTGTAGTAAACTTCATTTGCCATCTCACAGACCTGTCTCGAATTTTATCTAAATCTATCCCGTGATCAAATCACAATCACAAATCTAAACAAAACTGCACTGAAACATTTGAAATACATTTTGAGAGCTTGGAATGTAACATTCTCAGTCAGGGAAGGCCGGCCTATTTTGTGGCTAGTTGGCTGTTAGGAAAAAGTAGCGCCGTAATGATTGTCTTCTAGCTACCAATTAACCTGGTTCCTACGCTGTGTTAGACTGGACTCAATCAGCCACCCTTTCCAATAGTAAATGATAAATTTACTTTGTCACTTCGAGCGTTTACTAACATGTCACTACACTTAAACAAAAATCTTATGCAGGAAAAGAGAGAACAATACTGGTCTCACAAGACAGATATGAGACAATGGGATATTTTCTGGGTATGATCGCTTCTCTAAGCACAGATAGGATGGGCAAAACTACTGTATTGCCAAGCTGCCATATTGGAACACACACAATACATTACAACCAGATACATACATGCATCCAATACGTCCTGATAAAACCTGAAGACTACAGTCTGGGGTTGAAAGTGCCATGCCTTCGCCATTAGAGTCCAGAGGGGCAAACATTTTTTTTAAAAATGACATAAGAGAAAAACCTGGCCGACTGTACCATCAAGACAAGACATAGAGGACATTGTAAATCCATTGCAGTCAACATTCGATGTGAAAATGACACATGCACTAAACTGATATATATTATCTGGAGGCAAAATGTTAATTATCTGTTAACATTTTATGTAAAAAATTATAAAATGAGCAAAATAGGTTGGCCACGTAACAAGTCTACCACTACATCAGCACAATAAGCAATGCTATTTAGATACAACGGATTCAAGGCCGAAGACCACCCACAATAAAGGTGGAATATATAAATATCTGAGGCGGTAAATGTTGTTCATCCATCGTAATCGATGAGGACCACTTTGTCAGCATTCACTTTTCGCATGAGTTTGAAAATGGCTAAAAAAGCTTGATCAGAGCTTTGAATTGTCTGTTTGCACTTAGTACAGGGAAATAAGATACCAAATTGTACCTTCTTCATCGATCAACTGATGCTATGCTTCTAGTCCGGTGAGGTTCACGAAAGAGACTGTGTTTCAGTTCTTTGCTGGTCCCCCACAGCTTTTCGACCATGGTCAGACTGCCTCACTTTGGTCTGCATAGGTAGGGCAGTCCTGCAGAATATGTTCTGGTGTTTGCTTAGGTGCTCCACAATCGCATGTGGCAGTGCCTCTGAGACCCATTCTGTGGAGGTGGGCTTTAAGTCTACAATGTCCCATTCTGAGTCTGAAGATCTATGTCTGCCTATCTCTGCCAAGTTTGTCTATGCTGTCATTTTCTGACTTGTATTCTTTGTTCTGGTCTCTCCATTCTGTCCTCGTAGATTGTTTGATGGGTGTCTTTGCTTCTTTATAGCTCTGTGGATGGAAAATCTGTGTGCCACGACTCACAGCTTTTGCGAGCGCATCTGCTTTTTCGTTTCCAGTGATCCCACAGTGGGCCGGAATCCATTGTAGGACTAAATCTTTTTTGAGACAGCAATTCTATGTTGTATTTCATTTCATGGGAGAGTCTATCTTGTTTGGGGCTTAAGATGACGGAGTACACTCCTGGAGTCTGTTAGAATGACAGTTTTCCTTGTAGTTATGTTTTCACGGATAATAATTGAGTTGCTGCATGAACAACTTTTGCTTCAGCTCTGAAATTGGTACAGGTCTCTCCTGCTGGTATGGAGTGATTTTCTATGTCACCATTTGAGTGTGCAATGTAGATTCCACTGCCTTCCCATCTATCGCTTACTGAGGCCTATACATCTGTAAACATGTGTGTCCAAGAGTTGCTAGTGTACTGTCTTGAGTTCCTGCAGAACGTGGAATTTTTGTTCTGTTGCTGACTGCTCATTTTTCTTCATTAACCCTGAAACCTCCAAGATTATTTTGGCGCTATGTCTAAGGTTCTGGAATGAGTGCTTTGCACTTTTTGGTTTCAACTTCGAGGATATCTGCGTGTTTTCTGTTGATTTCTCTGGCCAGATAGTTGGGGCTTTTCCTTAGTCTGTTTTTTTTTTCTCTCTTGGAACTTTTGGTGCAGAGGATGAGCAGGTAGCTTCTTTAGTTTTTCAAACTGAGTAAGGGATTTATATTTTCTCCTTAATCCAAGGGCTCAACATTTGCTGTTTTTCCCAGCTGTGTGATTGGAGTGCTTTTCAATGCCCCAAGGGTAATTCTGAGACCCATATTTTGGACTCTGTCTAGTTTTCCTGTGTTTGTTTTGGCCTCTATTGTCCAAGTGCTAGAAGTAGATTTCATGATTGGTCTGATTGCACCAGTGTAGACCTGCTTGAGGATTTCTTTGTTGTTATCGGTCTTTCCATCAGTTTTCCCACATAGCTAAGGAGACTGATGGGCCTGTAGTTTTTAGGATCGTGTTTGTCTTTTCCTGATTTAGAAATAGGTTGAATGTAAGCCTCTTCCATAGTGTCGGAACAGTACCCTCATGCCAGCTCTGGTTAAAAATTCCAAGGAGGAACCTTTTACTTATGAGGGCGAGGTGTTTGAGAAATTCATTTGTGATACCATCTGCCCCTGGTGCTTTTTTCTCCTTTAGTTTCTTAATTTCGTCTTCTAGCTCCTGTAGGGTGAACTTTACTGCCATGCACTCTGTTGGAGTGCCTGTGTTATGGTTTTATTTTTGGGAGAGCTCTGTTCTGTGTTCTTAATTCTTTAACTCTATCTCTTGAAACTTGCGTCTTGCTTTTTGAATGATAAGTTCTGGACATAAGGTCTGTTGCCGCCTTGTCCGTCACCTGGCCTACGGTCGTATGTAACATTGGTTTTCGATCTTTCTGTCTTGTCACCGTTTAGGGTTTTGGTGATATTTCACAGTCTTGTGGTATCTTTTTTCAGGTATAAAGAGCTGGTCAGTTTGTGACCAACTTGCACTGAAGTTGAAGAGGGATAGGTATGAGCTGACTTGTAGAGCGATCGTCTTTAGATACCCTCATTTATTCTTGATATCTCATGTCTCTTAACACACTCAGCAATAGGGCTGCGCCAGTCTTTACGATTTGTGGCGATTCTTTCCCAGTCATCGTGGTTAACACTGCACTAGATCAGCGATCTCTTAATTAAGTGTGTCATTGTACCGTTTTTGCTGACCACCGCTTGCTCTCTTGCCATGTTGTAGTTCACCCTAGAGCAACTCTTCTGGGAGACGTTGATCCGACATGCGTACCACGTGACCAGCCCATCTCAGCTGAACTTCACATATCATGGTATGTATACTTGTCTTGGCCGATCGTACTAATACATCTGTATTTGGTATCGCGTCCTGCCATCTAATCCTCTGTAGTTTTCGCAGGCAGTGCATGAGGAAGTGGTTTAATATCTCCGCATGACAACTCATGTCAGGACATCCCGTAACCGGTGAGGTCGTTGAGACACACATGAAGACATCCCCACCAACCAACGTCATCCCTCTCTGTCAGCGGCCGCTGCCTGTGCCTCCTCTGGTCGGAGATTGGTCCATTCTTTTATGTTGTCCTCCCACTTCTTTTTGGGACACTTCTTCGTCGTCTGCCTTGTACCTTTCCGTGCAGGATCGTATTTGCAAGACCGTTTGATCTCGATATGTGACCGTATGAAGCGAGTTTCCTACTTTTGACAGTTGCCAAGAGGTCTTCAAAATTCCCTATTGTTGTTGTAATTCGTTCTCCTTTTTCCTCATTTATAACTCGGCCCTTGTACAGAAGTCTTCGGAAACATCTCATCTCCAAGGCATGTATCCTCATCTACAGGTCAGCTGTAATTGCCCATGCCTCACAAGCATAGAGGAATATTGACAGGACCAATGTACGCATTAATCGTTTATCTTGCCAGATTTTGTTAAGCCACGCAAGTACCGCTATTGTCTGTGCTGTTCTGGCCAACACCTCGTATTTTGACCTTTCATCACTGACAATCGAACCTAGATATTTAAAACGGTCGACCACTTAGAATTCATGACCATTAGCTTTTATCCTACTGTAGAAACCCTAGGCGTTGTTGGTCATTCATTGTGTCTTTCCAGCGTTAATCTCCATACCATAGTCAAGAGGTGTTTCATCGAGCCTTCTGACCTATTCCTGGAGTACCGATTCTGTACCGGCCAACCAGTCGATATCATCTGCAAAACAAAGATTGGTAATCGTTCGGTCCCCTATCTTGACAATACCAGCGTGATCTCCAAGTGGCTCACTCATAATTCCCTCAAGGAATATGTTGACAAGTTTTTGAGAGTCTACAACCCTGTCTCACACCGACCAGTTCCCGGGCCTCCCATTCACAAGAACTGCTGGCCGCCTTGTCATACAGGTGTTCAAGGACATGGTTCCGTTGATTTTATACCATAGCGCTTTGTGACATACCCTATCAAACGCCTTCTCGAAATCTACAAACACATGATACAATTGTTGTTGTCCTCCAAGATATTTCTCGTTTAGCATTCTTAAATTAAGGATATATTCGGTAGTGTTTCTTCCCTGTCTTAACACTGCCTGCTCGTCAGCAATGATGTTCTCCGCTTGGGGTTTAAGTCTGTCGAGGATTACTCTTAGCATGACCTTGCTAGGGTGGCTGATAAGGCTTATTGTTCTGTAATTCTGGAACAGCTTTAGGTTTCTAGACTTAGGTAACGGAATAACCATCAATTTTGTCCATAAGTCAGACCAGTTTCCGTCGCCCATATTTTGTTGCATATGTGTCAGGCCTTCTACCACTACCTCACCACCTGCCTGTAAGTTAAAATCTCTGCCGATGTATTGTCCACGCCGGCCGCCTTCCGTCGCTTGTTCTCATTTGTATATAAGAGGGTAGGTAGAACAATTACAGCGTAGGCCTTTACTTTTGTTTGAGTCCTGCTCCCTCGCCTATTCTACGCCTTAGTATGAAGTCTACCAAATGCCGCAATTGCCCAAGCTATTCACTGTGCACGAGGTACACTTAACTTAACTTAACTTAACTTAACGTCTTTATACTTGTTTAGAAGACCCTGCAGAGTCTGTATACAACCAGTTACATTTACATCACCTTGCTCTAAAAGCTATGCGCATCCAGTGTATTCTTAAATACATTAACTGATTATCTACTGAATTGAAAAACAGGCTGTGGCAGAATTAAATTTAGGTCCCCTTTTCCCATTTGCAGGCGTATGTACAAATTTAGCTGCAGTTTTCTTAATTATTAACATATTTTTATTAATGGTATATCATTTTGTAGGTAAATTAATGTTCTCTAAGATAGATCTAAAACAATTGTGTGTTACTTTTTAGTAGGAAATTTGTAAATGGTAAATTATTATTTACAACAGAAAAGCATTACAAAATTATAAAAAAAAGTGCCAACTCACCTTAAATATTTGAATTTTCGAAACATTTCATGTCTTTTACTTGGTGGTTATCATAAAGTATATCCAACAATAAGAAAAACAAATCGTTTATTCTTAAATGCATTAACTGGCCCTGCCTCCACTACCTCCCCTGGCAATGCATTCCAAGCAGACACCATTCTCTGACAAAAAATATTTCGTAATACCTAACCTGGACCTCTCTTTAGTCAGCTTGTAGCTATGCCCTCTTGTTTTTGTGGGTGGCTGTATTTGAGACCAAAAAAAAACTTGTTATAGTCTAATTTATCGATTCCTCTGATCATCGTATAAACCTGTATTAAGTCACCACGAATTCTTCTCTCTTCGAGACACTGTAGGCCGATTTTTCTGAGTCGTTCCTCATAACTGTAATTCTGGAATCCTACTATCATCTTTGTTGTTCTTTTTTGTATTCTTTCCAGGATGTTTATATCCCCTCTATGATAAGGACCCCACACCTGTACACAGTACTCCAATCTAGGTCTAACTAATGCTTTATACAGTTTGACTATCACTTCCTTGCTCCTATGTTTAATATTTCTTTTTATCATACCTAACATTGCATTTGCCTTTTTCACTGCTACCTTAACTTGCTCACTCACCTTTCATGTATGCTCTATTATAACCCCTAGGTCCCTTTCCTTATCTATCTTTCTAATATTGTTCTCTCCCATTCTGTAATTATGTTCCATATTGGATCTACCCATGTGGATGCCGGTACATTTTTTTTTTGTGTTCGCCTTTTTCTCTGTTTCCCCAAGGCGGTGTGCGTTACACTGTTGTTTTTGGTTTGCGCCTGTTGGCCCAGTGCATCCGACTTCAGCATGGATTTTTATGTAAGGATCTGCTTCCTTTTGTATTTTCTAAGGGTTTGCTTCCCCGGGGTAACGGCCGGTGCTGTGATGGGGATCGAACCCAGCACCTCTTGGTAATGAGCCGTGTCACTTAACCACTAGCCCACGCCGTCCCCGCCTGTACATTTATCTACATTAAACTCCATTTGCCAGCTTACAGACCATTCTCGAATTTTATCTAAATCTGACCTCAATATATCCACTTCCACTTTAGATGAGACACTACTGCATAGTTTTGTGTCATCAGCAAAATTTTGCAATCATGGATCCCATATCAATGTCCAAAATCATGTATATATACATATCAAGAACAAAATTGGTCCCAAAAACAGAGCCATGTGGCACACCACTTTTCACTTCACACCACTCAGAGTACTCCTTATTTATGCCCACCCTCTGCGTTCTTCCCGTTAACCATATTTCAATCCATTTGGCAACTTCCCCACCTATTCCATGTGATTTTAACTTTCGAAATAATCTTTGATGAGGTACTCTATCAAAGGCCTTTGCAAAATCTAGATAAATAACGTCTACTGGCTCCCCTATCTATCATTTTGGTAACCTCCTCCATGAATTCTAATAGATTTGTTAAGCATGATCTCCCTCTAGTAAACCCATGCTGACTATTTCTAATTAGATTAAATTTGTCTAAATGCATTACAATGTTTTCTTTGATTATTGACTCTAACAATTTACAGACTATGCTCGTTAAACTCACCGGTCTATAATTTGCTGGATCTGATTTGTTTGCCCTTTTTGAATAAGGGAATCACTCTTGCATCTTTCCAATCCCGTGGAACAATCCCTTTTGTAAGTGATTGAGAACGTAATATAGCCAATGGTTTTGCTAGTTGGTCTCTAATTTCATACAGCAATTTTGGATGAATACCATCTTGACCTGGACATTTATCCACTTTCAACCCCTCAAATTTTTAAAAAACCATTTCCTCTGTAATACAGATTGATCTTAATCCCGCTGTATCCGTGTCTCTTTGAAAAATATCTATAGGCTCTTCGAGCAGTCCTCTTTTGTGTAGACTGTGCCAAAGTAATGATTGAGTAGAGAAGCTGCCTCCCTATTCTCACTTATTATTTTCCCTGTACTGTCTATGAGAGGGCCTACTTTGTCTTTCGTTCTTTGTTTATTTCTAACATAAGAGAAGAAGCTTTTACTGTCAGTCTTGATCCTCTGAGCAAGTTTTTTTCCGAAGTCTATTTTTGCTGTTTTATTCGTTTTCCTGGATATGTTCTGCTTGTCCAAATATTTTAAATATGTTTCTTTTGATTTACCTGCCTCTATATATTTTTTCCATTCTTTATTTTTCGCTCTTCTACATTTCACTACAAATCTAGTTATCCACTTTTTACGATTGGGGTTTACCTCCCTACATGGAACACAGTCGGGTTTGTTGTAGAGATCACTTCATAATCTGGCGATGAAGGGCAAAATTGGAAAAGCGAAAAGAAGAAGAAAAAAGTAAATGGACCTTAATAATCAGTGCTACAGCACTGTCTTCTTTATCTCTTTCGCTTTCTGAAATGTCTGATTGCACTACTAATAATGGCACAAATTCAAATTGTTATATTGATTAATTATCTAAGGAAAATTAGTCATACCATTGTTTTGTGTGTTAATTATATTTATGGTTATGTTAAAATGCTTTTTTATTAATGCATTTATCAATATGTTTGTAAATATTTGTTAGCACCACCTGCTTTAATACAATTTTAAAAATAGAAGTGCATCGTTTGAAACTCTGGCACACGGAAGTGTATCCCAACACGTGTTATTTGTTTACATTTTCCTGACTATCGAAAGATAAACATAAGATCAGTCAACACTCACTTGACTTGTCCCATACAATAATAACCTCATCGTTATATTTATTTTGAGTAAAACAGTGCATACTACAAGAGCGAAATGTAAAACTTTTTTTTTCTATCGATAATTAAATCAACCACACTAAGTGCATTGACATGACGTTTTATTTAGTTTCTTGATGATGATATTTTTGACATGCGCTTGGCGGCTTGCCTTGAGTCTTGACTGAGTCTTGACTCGACTGGATACTGGATTATTAATCTAATATTTATGAAGTTGTTGCTAATGCCACTCTTACTTGAGTTAGGTACTATTGACGACTTTCTTTTGGTGGTGGGTTACAATCAGCACAATCGCTCTCAGTCTCATAAATATCCTGAAAGTGAAGCGTACATGAGAACGTAGACTCAAGATTGTAATGTACTGTAGACCGGAGTCTCCTATCTTACAATCGCAACGAATACAATACACGCCGGGAGCAGGTTGTTACAAGTCATGCAAGGCGAGGCTCTCAGTAACTGAGTAAGCTCACCACTATGGGGATCACAGTGAATGATGATCACACTCTCGTTAACCAGGCTACCATGAAACATACTGTTTCACGGAGAAGTGTTTGGAAGTGAGGTGGTGTCTTGATCAGTATAGTATCGTTAATTATTGTTAATGTATAATTATACTAAAATAATATTCAATTGTAGTATGTTTAATGTTTCACCTGATCCTAACAATGTAGTAACATACTACATAGTCTTATGAGCATGTTTAACCTGAGCGGACATTAGTTTCCTCTCCCCAATTTGTTATGTTAATTTAGTACAACTAATTTCCTCTTCTGGGAGTGGGGCATTAAGAATCTAAAGACTTCTCTGGACTTTTGTTGTTGATAATATGAGGGGTGTTCTGAAAATAATGTCTCCTATTTTATTCCATGAAAACCATATCCATAACAGATAAAAAGTGCACAATAACACCATTTTATAAGACAATTTCTTTCCTTCAAAGAACTATCTTTCAACATAGTCACTGCCCTTGGCTAGACGTTTTCTCAAACAATGAACAAGAACATACATGCAGAGCTTGTAAAAATCTGTACCAGCGGAGATGACCCACTGTTTCACAGCTGCAATGATGGCATCGTTGCTAGGAAAATGGAAGTCAGAAGGCACCAAACCGGACTTTATGGTGGGTGTGGTAGGACAGTCCAGCCAAGACTTACAATGTGCTCATCATTCTTCAAACTGGATTGGGGCCTTGCGTTATCATTTTCAAAAGGCAGGTTATCTTCTTCTCTGGCTTGACCCTGGAAATTTGAGCCTTCAACTCAGTCTGTGTCACAATGTAACGAGTTGATGGTTTGTCCAGGTTCCAGGAAATCAAAAAGGATTACCCCTTTCCTATCCCAAAACAGTGCACATTACTTTACCCACTGAGGGCTGCGCCTTGAATTTTTTTGCTCAATGGGGAATTCACATGTCGCCACTTCATCTACTGTCATTTTTACTCCAGATTGTAGTGATGGCACCACATCCCATCACCAGTGATGATGCGGCCCAGGAGACTGACACCTTCATCCTGGCAATCGTTCAAGAGGTTATGACAAACTTGCATGCAATATTCATTCTGTTCCTGTGTGAGCATTCGTGGGACCCACCTGACGCAAACTTTATACTTTGTGATATTCCAAAGTTGCCACCATCGTTTCCAACGCATTGATTGAAGCCGATATCCAGAGACAATGAGCTGATTGAGACCCTCTTCATTGCGTGGTGTGACAGCTGTGCATGGTCGACCGGAACGTGGCTTGTCATTCATGTTGCTTTCGCCACTGCTGAAACGCACAACCCACCACCTCACTGTGTTAACATCCCCTTTTTCACATCCGTAATCATTCAGCAAGTGTCGATGAATGTAAATTGGTGCAACTTTTTCTGCATGGAGAAATTCAATAACATGCCTCTGTTTAAACACACTTCCATGGCAGACGCCACTAATTGGGCGGATACAAAATTTAACGATATTGGCGGGATGGTTCAAACTTTACTGCGATACTGCCAAAATCCACCTCTAATGTTATGGAACATCATAATAAAATAGAAGGCATTACTTTAGGAGCGACCCTCATAAATTCTACAGGATAGGGTGGCCAGCTCCGTACCCAATGCTCTTTAAGTTATTACTTCTCTCTTATTAGTTACAGTTACTATACTATTCATATTGTACATAAACTCTGAAAAAAAACTCGCAAACTAATAATTTTAATTTAAGTGAATGAATTATGCAGATCAAAGAAATGGTTTCTGTATAAAAACTATAGTTGTCTTACTGGTTCATTCATCTCTGCCGCACCAGCTGGGTTCTTTATTGTGATTAAATTATGGAGTCTGTTTTAAATGTTCTTCTTCTGAGTTTGTTCTTATTCTCCCGCTACCAATCCCTGAACAGAGCTGTGTAAATAGCAGAATGTAGTCCGGAGAATGGAATGCGTTGTGTCACTAGTTTATTTGCACCTTTCGGTCCGACACATCCGTCTTCTGCAGCTTTTATATGTTATTTGTTGGTTCTTTTGCCTAATCAGATTGAATATTCTATTGTATGCTGACCAGGATGCTGCTTCAGAGTCAAGCACAATGTAAACTACAAAAGACAGTGAAGTTTATACAAGAGACAAAATTGCAGATAAAGACAATATTTTAAAGCGAACGAAAGAAGAAGAAGCACAATGTACCGACCAAACCACTATCTCTCTTCTATGTATTGTCCCCTATAAGCAGACTGTTTAAAGCAATCAGACTGACGAGATGTGGAGCGATGTGAATCCCATAGTAGTGAATATCACGCAGATGAAGCCAAGCATAGTACAACTGCCTGGAGGACCACAGTCCACATTCAACATGCTCAGGATATGAGGAAAGCTACTACAACCTGCCACTTAGCGCCCTTTTCAGGTCGCACAAAAGAAAAAACATACTTATTGTGGGCATTAAACAACAACAGGCTGAGCAGCACATGAGTAGCAGTGGTCAGCGACCCATAACTGACTGTTAGCGTCAGGGCCAGCGAACCATAGCTGCCAAGACCCTTCTACACCTCCACGCGGTGATCCTGGATAACAGTCTGCAGCAGGGTAGACTGGCTAAGGAGAAGGGATCGAAGATGGAATGCTAACCCGGTACTCAAAAAATGCTTGCTGAAGTTGGATGTGTTGGACCGAAAGGTGCAAATATCGCAGCCAAGCTGTAAACTACAACACAACGCATTCCGTTCTCTGGACTACATTCTGCTACTTAAGCTCTTTCAGGGTTTGGTAGTGGGAGATTGAGAACGAAGAAGAAAAAGAAGAAACAACAACAACCAATAAGGAACAAGGCAAAATCTATTAAATATTACATCACCAGCAGTCCCAAATCAAAACTGGTTTACCGGTATTCTTAAGTAAATGACTAAATGGTATGTATATGTTTTACAGAGGGACAAGATGAGCAGTTTGTAAAACTTTGCAGTTATCACAGTAGCAATCTATAAAATTTGAGTACATATTCAGATCTTTTACCTGTATGTCAAAAGGTTTTGCTATGTTGTTACCTACTTATCTGTATGTTCTGTATCCCACAGAATTGTCATTCAATTTTTGTTTTTATTTATTTGCAGGTGATCTTCATCATGAGAATATCTAAACAGGGATGCTTTTTTAGGACTGCACAGAATTAAAGATCACCTCTAATACCTTAATTCTTTAGTTACAATTTTCTTGTGTGCTGTAATCAAAATAGAAACATGGAACCACTAGTTAAAATTCAAACTGAGAACTCCTTTCATGCTGTAATTGAGTACATGATCAGACCACTCAAAGAAAAGATCAAAGATATTGATGAAGCAGAATTGGCTGAAGCCCTAAAGAGTGCCAGGACTTTGCTGCAGTTTATTACATCGTTGGACGAACTTCAGTTTGAAGATGAAAATGAATGTGAAGAAGTTCTTGTGTCTATCATCCGGGATGTGTGTTTCCCAATGATTTATTCACTCCATCATTTTCCTCCATCCGAGAAAGGCCGAGCTGTTTCACTGTTAACTCTACTTATACTTTCATGTTGCCAGCATCTGCAGGATAGAACTCTACCTCATGTTGTCACACAAATCATTATTCCATTGTGCTCAATCAACAATGGGAATGATGTTTTCTTGTTACCACTCAAGAACGATGCCTACCATCTGAGCATGGTAGAACCACTAGATAAGCTTTTCAGTTTAGAATTGTTTAGCTATCTTTTGAACAACCAAAATTTCTTCAGCCGATACTTAACAACTGTCGCACAACTCAGCATTAAAAAGGAAGACATGTTGGAATGGTTGTTTCATGTGGTGATTAGTTGTGCTAAAGACGAGTCCGCATTTTGCAAAGTATTTACTGTTATGTCTAAACTACTGCCCCATTTTCCCACTGTCCTGCAGCGCAAATGTGTAGATCAGGTGTGGCAGAGTTTCACTAGACCTACCTTCATGTCAAATGGTAGTGTGGATAAAGTGCTTGTATGGAGGTCTCTGTATGTGTTTTACTGCCTGAAGAATTATTTATTTTCGCTGGATGTGGCAGAGAAGGATGAGCTATCATCAAAGTTGAGCAGCAACAGTTTCTGGCTAATTGTACAGTTTGGGTTTGTAAGCCCTGACCCATCTCATCGCAAGCTTTCTATGTACTTACTCAAGCGACTTGTGGATACATGCAACAAGAATTCATGCTCTGTGAATTCTGATGCATTTGATCAGGATTCTCACTTGAGCAGCCTTGACAGTCTTCCATTGTTCTGGTGGTCTCCTAGACATGCAGCCAAGTTGTCAGTAATTTGGGAGGATTTTATTCTACTTATCGAGACACTTGAAGAAAAACAGGTACATCGTTTCTTATGACGTGTTATTTTATAGAATATTTTCTCTAAAAGATCCAGTACTCATTTTCTATTGTTATGTTGTATTTGAGGTTGCCAGCCCTCCTTAGTTGCCTTTTTATGGCATGCATTATAGGATGAAGTGGCCTTATTCTTGCATCACCTGTAAAGAGCTATACACGTTGGAGGTTAATGACCTCTAGACATTGTACAAGTGAGAGATTGAGACCAATGCCGTGAAATGTTTTCTCTGATAAACCACAAGCAAAAACTGAGTGAAGGATTGATCTTTTTGGAATATATAATATTTCTGTTAATTGTAATTCTTTTGTTTAATTTCCATCATGCAGGTTCATATCATCAAGCCATTGCTATCAAGGATGCAGAAACTCATTGCTGCCAGTATAGTCTCAGACGATGGTATGTATTTTTTATGTATTGGCAGCACTCTGCGAGTTACACAGTCAGATCTAGAAGCAATGGCAACAGTGGGGCTATTGTGTCTAAGATAAAATGCCAGCCACTATCTAATCAGTGTCAAACACTCAATTAGAGATCAAGACGCTGAGCAGTGCATGACCCAAAGTTAACTGCTAGCGTCAGGACCAGCGAACCATAGCTGCCAGGACCCTTTTTTCTACGCCCCTGTGTGGTGATCCTGGATAACAGGCTGCGACGGGACATACTGGCTAAGGAGAAGGGATCGAAGAGGAAGGCTAACCTGGTACCTAAAAATATCGGCTGGAGTCAGGTGCATATATCGCAGTCAAACTATAGACTGACACAACGCATTCCATTCTCCAGACAACATCCTGGTACTTGCAGAACCCTTTTCAGGGTTTGGTAGCGGAAGATTGAGAACGAATGTCAAAGAAGGAGAATAAGAAACACCCAATTTTGAGACTTATTCTTGGTGTTAATGAAACGTAGCTAATGTTTTCTTCATTGTGCCCAGATTTGTATGAACCATGTGCCATTTTGAAGATACAAATTAAATGTGTTGTTTAACAAGAATGATAACTTTATTGACGATGTGGTTGTCTCAATGTAGCTAATGTGGTAAGACACCATGAGAAATTTGAGGTGGCTGGTCTACATCATTTACAAGATTTTGTTCAAGTTGACTGTCTTCTGTGGGATCAACTGTTTTCATATGTCACTGGGGTCCTCCATGTCGACCCTCAAAGCAGAAGATGCACTTTCCTGCATGATCAGAAAAATTATCTTGATATTGATTTAGGACTATTATTCCTACTAGAATTTGAAAGAAAATTTAAATTCAATAACCTTCACTGAGTATCCGAAACTGTTCTGGCATACCTCTTTGATCGTTTGAAATATGCCTTTCTTGTCTTGTAGTTCAAAAGACAAGTGTAGAAAACTATTTTAGTTATATATGAAGTAGTGACAGCATGTACAAGGACAAGTATACTTTTAGCACTCAAAACTAAGAAAAACACACGCACTAGACAACAGGAAAGAAAGTGATGTAATAGGCAATCTGACTTTGAACCGTGAGTCGGGCTCAAGGCAGATGTGTTGGACTGAAAGGTGCAAATATCATTGTCAAGCTGTAAACTAGCAACACAACGCATTCCGTTCTCCGGACTACATCCTTCTACATGCAAAGCCCTGTTCAGGGCTTGGTAGCGGGAGATTGAGATGTCGAACGCAGAAGATGAAAAAGAACCATGAGCTTCCAACCCACGAATGTGCAAGAAATACGTTAGTTAAATAAAAGCGACCAAACAGACACCCCAAAAAGAGATGTCGTCATTAACCTTATCTAACTCACGCCAATCTAATTTAACTGAAATGTAGACGTGAGTCAGTTCACTCAGATCAGATCTCAACAAAATTCAAAGTTATTCAACAGTTGCTCTTCAGTGGCTACCCTCCCGTTGTGGAATCACAGGGAATGATAGAACTGATGACTGTCCAAAGCAGGTTGCAGGATGGAGCAACTTATCCATGTAGTGTCCTACCGAGAGACAAAAACCATCATCCACAATCAGTACAACTCAAAATGGAAGAAAGACATAGATGTGAGCAGTAGACCCAATCCACCAGCTCCACAGACACCGCAACAAACCATCATCTTTCATCTGAGAACATGCCACTGCAGGCTATTGGGTCATCTACATCGCCTCAAGATATCACATACAAGTGACTGCCTATGTGGAACTGGAGTCCAGACCCCTGAACACATCCTACAGAACTGCCCAATACACAGAGACCTATGATGCCAAACCTGGCCAAAGGGAGCCGAGGTGATGCAGAAGCTGTGGGTCTGCCACCTGGATTTGGAAGGACTGTGGACTTGTTCCAGCGACAGGACTAAAGATTTAGCATGACCAAAAAGACTGAACGAAGAAGAAGATGAAGGTCAATTCAGTCAAATTTATAGATTCTATTAGTTATAGTACTCTGTTATAGTTATATTACTACTACAGTTATAGTACTCTGTTATAGTTATAGTACTCTGTTACAGTACTCTTGTAATTATATTACACTGTTATAGTTATAGCACTGTATTATAGTTATATTACTATTATAGTTATAGTACTCTATTATAGTTATAGTACTCTGTTATAATTATAATACTCGATTATTATAGTTGTAGTGCTCTGTTATAGTTATAATTTTCTGTGTATTTACAGTTATAGAAGCATTATTATTTTATGGTGCAGATGAAAAAGTTCAGTTTGTGATAAGAAGTTCTATATACAGACAGAACATAAAAAAATATGAAAGTAATTGCATGATCCAGTTGTTTTAGATTTATCACATTTAAATGTGCTTCAATATTCTTCTGTAAGGGCACCCATTGCTTCACTCCTTGTGGCTGGTTACTATAGTAACAAGATGCTTTCAACATGATAGTCATTATATGTCCCGCTGGGGGGCACTGACACTGTTAACCCTAGACTTTGGAAAAGTGCCTTTAGTTCAGCATGGACAACTGAAGGTAAGGTTACAGAACTGTACCCTATTTGACTGTTGTTAGTTAGTTAGTTTTCTTTCCACTTGTGCCATTGAGCGTTGTAGGGAGCTTAAGTCGTTTGTCCTGTGCCAAGTGCGTTGTGCCGGTCAATGTGAGCCCGTATCGTTGAACAATCACTCTAACATCATCTATCCATCTACCCTGCTGCCACCCCTTTGCAGTAATAGCCAGATCTACCAGCGTTGTAAGCCATCAGTGGAAGGTGAGGGCGCATTTTCCTGAGATGACCAAACCAACTTATTTTCTGCCTGGAAATGTATTCGGCACAAGACCTAGTACAGACCATACTTCAAATGACATCGTTTCGCATTCTGTCTCTCCTGGCAGCACGGATGACCTCCCTCAAACTCTTCCTTTCACACATGGAAATTCTGCTCTCACGCACCCTGGACATAGGCCATTTTTGGCACTGGTAGCACAAATTGGCATAAATATACTGTTTGTTTATCAGCTGTTGCTTTGTTGCCAAACTAATGCTCAGGTGTCTAAGCAGTGATGACAGCCTATAAGCCACAACAGATGCTTTCTGACACCTGGTCTCAATATCTCTGTAGATCCTGCCATCTGTTGAAAAAATACTGCCCAAATACTTGAACTCATGAGTCTGCTGTATCAAAGAATATATCAGACTTTATTTATTTATGGTACTTTCAAAGTTGTTTACTTTTATGTTAGTCAACACTCATAAGTTGTTCCTGTTTGTCAATCAATAGTCCAAACAACCAGATGTCAATCTTAGTACCAAAACAGAAACTAAATATATTATATGTTGACAACAATGTCACATTGACATCTAAAATGTGATTTAGTTATAAATAACATGGAACCTTTAATCAATTTAAAAAAAATATTTTTAGTATATATTAAAGTTTTTCCGTGGGACAAACATTTTCTCCACCAAGAAATCCAGCTAGAACTTTCCTTCCCCAAAACCAGCAGATGTAACATGTGGCCTTTAACCTGTGGATTGATGTCCATATGGTTGATGAACCAAAATCCACACACTTTCACAATACACTCTAAACATACAAGTACAGAAAATCCAGAAATATTTGTTTGATCTGCAATATCTCAATTGGTAGTGGAAAATTTAGAAAACCTTAGTTTGAATGCAACTCTTGGCAATTTTTTGTATTTTTTCTAAGCTGTATGATAAAACTGTTTGAATTTTAAAATTGTAATTTTGATGGACATCGAGAAACATCCATCACTATTAACGGATTAAACACTAGTATTATCATACTAAAGGTAAAGTTGTCAGAGTTTTACAGATACATGTCTCCTAGTCTTAACCTCTACATCTCACGGTAGAAGAGGAGCGACTAAGATAGTAAGTAAGTCTCCTAGTCTTAAGACATGAGTTCGAACCCTGTTAAAGCCTTCTTTTTTTATCTTAAAAGTGGTGAAATAAAAATCCAACATGCAAACTTTAATGCCAGTGCAAGCGACCTTTATACCACCAGCCTTATAACCAGCAATTATCAAACTCCACCAAAACCTATGCAAAGTATGAAAATACCATAAAGATAGTTTACATTAAAAATCATAATAGATGTTATAATGAGGACTTCTTCTTCATCCTTATCACATAAGAGTGTATAGGCTATAAAGCAATCCTCTCCAAGCAGACCCGTTCTGTGCTATTTTCTCCAGTTCATTCCAGTTTCTCCCAATTTTTTTGGTATCAACCTCCATGTCTCTTCTCAATGTGTTTGTTGACCTCCACTTGCCTCTATTTTTACCTGGGCTGGGTTCTGTAACAGAGATTGCCTAGTGTTTTTTTTTTTGGGGGGGGGGGGGGGGGGGACTTCAGCTGTCTATGTCATGTCCTCTCCCATAAGCTTTTATTTGTTTTCTTGGTATCAAGACACTGAGCAGCAGTGGTCAGCGACCCATAGCTGACTGTTGCTAGCATCAGGGTCAGCGAACAAGACCCTTCTACACCTCCACGTGGTGATCCTGGATAACAGGCGGCATCAGAACACACTGGCTAACTAGAAGGGATCGAAGACGGAAGGCAATCCGGTACTCAAAAATGTCTGCTGAAGTCAGATGTGTTAGACCAAAAAGGTGCAAATATTGCAGTCAAGCTGTAAACTACGACACAGCGTATTCCATTCTCTGGACTATATTCTGCTACTTGCAAAGCTCTATTCAGGGCTTGGTAGCGGGAGATTGAGAATGAACGAAGAAGAAAAAGATTTGTCATCTTGCTGAATCATTGCAGGCCATGAATCTTTGTCAAGGGTTTGTTGATGAAGTCCTTTAATCTCTGCTTTTTAATCTACATATAAAAAACACCTACTTTTCATCACGAATGATATACTCATATTCATTCCCAAGCATAATTAGATCCATACAAATATGAAGTCCATAGAGTTTGTCACTATCCATTATTTTGGTTAATTTTCTTGCTACATAATTTTGCGTACATGTTTTCAATTTGATTTATTTGTTGTTTTCAGTTCCTGTCTCATGACCTTTTGACCTACTTACAAGAAAACAAGCTTTACTCGAGGTAGAATATATATATGATAACATAAACAATCATCATCATCAAGTGTCCAGTCTCTACACAGCTATATATCTCATTCATATTTTAACACCTTAGCTTCTCTTTGATTTCCATCCAGTTTGTCATACCATTTACTTTTTCTCTGTCTTCCACTGAGATTCCTATTGTTTTAAATACGGGATCAAGATGCTGAGCAGTGGTCAGCGACCCATAGCTGACTGCTAGCATCAGGGCCAGCAAACCATAGCTGCCAAGACCCTTTTATACCTCCACGCGGTGATCCTGGAAAACAGGCTGCAGCAGGGCAGACTGGCTAAGGAGAAGGGATCGAAGAGGGAATGCTAACCAGGTACTCAAAAAATGCTTGCTGAAGTTGGATGTGTTGGACCGAAAGGTGCAAATATCGCAGCCAAGCTGTAAACTACGACACAACGCATTCCATTCTCTGGACTACATTCTGCTACGTAAGCCCTTTCAGGGTTTGGTAGTAAGAGATTGAGAATGAACGAAGAAGAAGTTTTAAATACCTTCAGACTTGCATGTCTTCAATTTGCATTACTGTAAAGTAAGTAAGTAAAGTAACGCATAGCATTACTGCTGTAAGGATGTGAGGTGTTAGCGATCTCACATTTCAAAGGCTCGGCTATATTAGGGCGGTAGCCATCTCCTCTCCCTCGCCGCTTTTACTTCCTCGTCTGAACCGGTACCCATATAAGGCTGGGTCGACCTGGGAGCCATTGCGGTCTGAAAAAACATTACCGCCTCAACTGGGGAATGAACCCAGGACCACTCAGATGCTAACCACTGCGCTACGCGGCTCTTCAGTGAGCATTAGGGAGCTAGGATTTATTAATATTATTTTCTTGCAATATGTCTACATTGTTCATACCATTTTTTATGTATGCTTGTCATTGCTGTATGGTGTAGAGACATGGGCGATGAATAGACATTTGGAGATGCGAATAGAGGCTTTTGAAAGGGGATTATGTGCACTTGGAAAGAAATGAGAACAAATTAGGAAGACTTAGAGAAGTTGCAGAATAAAAAAATAAGAGAATCATTGAACACACTTAGAGTGGGACATTTAAGATAGTTTGGTCATATCAACAGAAATAACACCTTACAAAAAACTGTAGTGGAATGAAAGGTAGAAGTTAAAAATGCCAGAGGAATAACACCTTACAGAAAATTGTTCTGGAAGGAAAGTAGAAGTCAAATGTGCCAGAGGAATAGCACCTTGCAGAAAATTGTACTGGAAGGAAAGTAGAAGTCAAATGTGCCAGAGGAATAACACCTTGCAGAAAATTGTACTGGAAGGAAAGTAAAAGTCAATTATGCAAGACGAAGACAACACTGTTAGTTGGAGAATAAGATTGAGAAATGGACAGGAAAAAGTCTGTCAGATTATTACACCAAGACAAGGGATGAAGAATGTTGATCAATTGTAGATAACATTTGATGTTGCGACGACAGTTTCCTCTTATGCCTGGAAACCCTGTCATAATATGTCGTATACCAAGACAGCTGCATTTGTGGCCGTGCCTCTGACAGGTCTGTATGCGCATAGGGTGTCTGGAAACTGACCTGTGTTTTCCAGCTCACTGGTAACTCGTCTAGCAATGATTGTCTCCAGCACCTTACTGTACATATTCGGTAGTGTCATGATGCGGTAGCCTTTTATATCAGTAGCATCTTTGCCTGGTTTCGCTAGGGGGATAAGATAGCTGTATAACACTCCTCTGGTACATGGCATGTCTTAAGACTCCCGTTCAAATCATTTGTTATCTTTGTGAGCTCATCATCCCCACAGCCCTTCAGTAGATTGTATCATATTCCATCGGTCCCAGATGCACTGTCCGAGGATCTCTTTATGGAGTGTCTGACCTCGACACTAATCAGGTTGTGCTACTCCTCCATTGTTCCTAGATTTGTCACCAGTGCCTGGCATTGAACGATGTCATCTTGGTTAGTCTGCTGAAGGCACTTGTAAAAAAAGGCTCTTCTCTTCTCTTGCGTCCATCCTCCAGGTTCATTGTCATATATAATTTCCAAAATGTATGTAGAGCTCTATCCGCCACCACCTCTTCTGTAAATGTCTCCCTCCGATGCTGTTTTTCTGCTCTGGCCATTTGCCTTAAATCTTCAGTGACCCTTCTCATTATGGTATCTACCTCCATTCTTCTCTCCAAGGTGACGTTTGCAAGTCTTCTCTTCTGCTGCCATTCCTTGGTGGCATTATTCTTGTTGCTTCTCCATGCGGTCTCAATCTCCTTGGACCACCAAGGGGGTTGACATGCATTGGTTTGGGCTTTGATGTAGAGATGGCACTTGGTTTGATCTTATCTTCATTGAACATTTTAACAATCCATGTATACATAGCATTCTTCACTGTTAAAATCAGCAAAATGGAAGTTTCTTATATGGTCCACCCAGCTGATATTTCTCTAATATCCTGTATGGCTAGATATTTTTACTAAACATAATACACAATGACAATTCCATAGCGAAAGTATATATTTTTATCATCTCTATTTTTAACCTGTTTATGTGTCATCAACAGATATGAAGGCACAGAGCTAGGCAAGAGTTCTCCGGTCGGGGAAGCGCTGAAGGGATTTTTTGCAAATCTCTTTCAAACGTTGTCTAAAGACCAGAAAGGTATTTTATGTCTTCTTCTGAGATCCTTGCTCAGTGACTGGCAAAGTGGTCAGTAACCATCATGCTGAGTGGCGTCTTTAAGAGCAACAACTTCTTCTTCCTCGATCAACTGATGCTATGCTTCTAGTCCTGTGAGGTTCATGAAGGAGACTGCATTTCAGGTCTTCGCCAGTCCCCCACAGTTTTTTGAGCATGGCCGCTCCTCAAGACCAGACTGCCTCACTTTGGTCTGTATAGGTAGGGCATTCTTGCAGAATATGTTCTGGTGTTCCACAATCGCACGTGGCAGTGTCTTTGAGACCCATTCTGTGGAGGTGGACCTTGAGTCTACAATGACTTGTTCTTAGTCTGAAGATCTTTGTCTGCCCATCTGCCAAGTTTGTTTATGCTGTCATTTTCTGACTGGTCTTCTTTGTGCTGGTCTCTCCATTCTGTCCAAGAACAACAAAGTCACTCTATTTCGCCCAGTTTGCATCCATCTTTCGTATGGTGTCCCAGCTCTGATTTTTGCTTTTCATTTCGGCTTCTACAGTTCTTTACCAAGTTGTCTTAGGTCTATTTCTGTTTTGTCTTTTCTCTGAGGTTCATCCCATGGCAATTCTGGTCATGGTGTCAGGCTCTCTTCTTAGGACATGGCCGATCCTTTTCCAGTGTCGACTAGTTATGATAGCCGGCATTCCTACTTGGTTACTCCAGGCAAACAGTTTTCAGCCAGATAATTCTATCATTCCTGCTTGGAAAAACAACACTTTTGACATTTTTTTTCTGTTCTTCTTCTTGTTCTGCCTTTGTTCTCAATCTCCTGCTACTAAGCTATGAACAGGGATTTGCAAGTAGCAGGATGTAGTCCATAGAATCGAATGCGTTATGTCGCTAATTTACAGCATGACTGCGATATTTGCACCTTTCGGTCCAACACATCTGTCTTCTGCAGCTCTTTCTCTGTTACTCTTCAACAATCTGCACTATACAGAAGCACGGAGATTAAACAACACTTGTATATTATAAGTTTGCTGTTTGTACTGTACTGTGAAGGTTTCAGAATGTTGTATTTTATGTCATCATAAAGTAGCATGTCCTTTATAGAATGTCGCTCCCATCACAGTCTGTCTGTAAGAAACTCTTTCCCTTGCCAAAACTCCAGCCTTTGCCACAGTCATACCCAGGCATTCCTGGATATTTTGGTGCCATTGTCTTCTTGGTCAACTCCTGCCTCTTTTACATGGCACCAAACCTTCCATCACTGTTCTCTTAAGACTATTGTGTCTCTTGATGTGGCCAAAGTATTTACATTTTCTTCCCAAAATGGAATTGATAAACCAGTTCTCCTCTATGTTCAACTCTTGCCGAATGTCTATATTTGTCTTTTTCTCTGTCCAGGGTATTCTGAGGATCTTTCTGTAACATTTTGACTCGAAGGATTCGATTCTTTGTCTTGGAGAGATGGGGATACTCTGACACAGACAGCAGAGGTGACGAAGTGGAAGATTGGAAGATAGATACAAATCTCTCCCCAATCTATAGGCCGGAGGATAGCCCTAGCTTCTATTCAAGAACATGGCATACCACCTCGACTCCAGATTTGGCCTTCTCCACACAGGACATACACCATAAAATAGACCGCCAGGTGCTAAACCAACTGGCAGGTAGCGACCACAGGCCGATCAGGCTAGACATCGATATGGAAGTAGGCCCACAGGAAACAAAACCGCTCCCACGTTGGAATTACAAACGAGCCGACTGGGACAGATTTGCAATCCTGACAGATGAACCCATGCATACACCGACGTTTCTGTAACAAACACTACACAGAACGGAGGGGCAGGAGCATTCCTGAACCTACCAAATGGCAGACAAATAACACTGTCATTCGCTACTGGTAAGTACACAAGTAATTTCAGAGCGGAGGCAGAGGCACTGAGGGCGGCAGTGGAAGAAATGGTGACACACAATGAAAATGAAAGCCATATAGTCCTGTTTACAGATGCTCTCGCCGTAGTCACAGCGCTAAAAAGCCAGAAAAACACTGAGCTTAATGACTTAAGAGCAGCACTCTGCAAACTGTGCCAGCAGTCCGCACCAAAAAGGGTAGTGGTACAGTGGGTCCCATCACACTGCAACATCCAAGGCAACGAGGAGGCAGACAGACTGGCAAAAGAAGGTGCAAGACTACCACAAACAGATACTAGTATGACGTACGAAGAGTCAAAACGGCTTATCAAAGCCAGATACATGACCAAATGGGAAACCGAACATACTGGTTACACCAAAAACGATGCCTATTACCAGTTGAACCGAAGAGAGCAGGTCGTTGTCTTCAGACTTCGCACTGGCCACAATAGACTGAGGTACCACCTATTCAACAAATTGAAGATAGGTGGTACCGACGAATGCCCGTGCGGTACTGGTAAAATAACCGCTGAACATCTGCTGCAGAACTGCCCGACATACGAGGATCAGAGAGAGCAGATGTGGCCATCACCAGTGGAACTGCAAGACAAGCTCTATGGCAGTGGCGACAGCCTCAGGATGACCGCCGCTTTTTTCGAAAAAATAATGGTTACTGTCTGACTGCGTATGAAGAAGAAGAAGAAGAAGATTCTTTGTCTAGAAGTTTTGGTAATCGTCCAAGATTCGCAGCCATAAGCTACCACAGGAAAAACACAGGCTCTCAAGACTTTTACTTTTATCATTTTGTTGGTGCTCTGCCATAATTTCTTTAGGCTGTTCAGTCTCTGCATTGCCATGGCTAGTCTTCTTCTGATTTCTTTCGTGCAGTCGCCATTTTTGTCAATTCTGTAGCTCAGATATTCAAAATGCGTGACCTGAACTATTTCCTCACCACCCATTGTAAATTTATGCTGACATTGTGTTTTGTCAGTGGTCATTATCTTTGTTTTATTTATGTTTATAAACAGGTTTTGATCTTTACTGTGTCCATTTATGGCTGAAATTAGCTGCTCTAGCCCTTCTGCACTTCTTGATAGTATCACTGTGTCGTCTGCGTATCGTAACTCTGGAATCTCGTACCTGCCAATCGTAAATGTACCAAAACTTTTAATGTTCTCATCTTCTCTAACAGTCTCAACATACATTCCACATATATGTTGTATAGCTAAGGTGAGAGGATACATTCCTGTCTTACTCCCTTTTGTATTGAGAACCAATCTAATGTTTGCCCAGATACTCGAACAATGTCTCGTTGATCTTGGTATAATGTTTCAATGATATGTATAATATTATCAGGAAACCCCATTTCCTTCATAATGTTCCACAGATTTCAATGTTTTACCGTATCGAAGGCCTTGGTGTAATCAATGAAGCGCGTGTACTGGTCTACATTAAACTTTCTACATTTTTCATAGATATTCCTCATATTGAATATGTGGTCTCTGGTCCCTCTGTCTTTCCTAATACCTGCTTGGACTTCGTAAATTTCAGATTCAAACCTTTTCTCCATCCTTAATAAGATTCGCAAGTGTATCTTGCTAGCGTGGCTGATTAGCGCGATAGTTAGGTAGTTCGTGCACATCTTTAGATTGCCTTTTTTTCAGGAGGGGAATATAAATTGATTTCTTCCATGCTTCTGGTCACTCTGCGCTGTACCATTTCTGTTTACACAGCTTATGATAAACTCGAGCACTGGCCTCCCCTCCAGCTTGTATTAGCTCTGTTTGGATATCATCACATCCTGGGTACTTTCCATTTTTCTCGTCCCTGACGTCCCATTTGTTTTAATTTTTTCCTTTCTTCTATGAGTTTCAGTGTTTCATCTAATATATAGCTCTGTTTCTTGTGTGGCATCCTGGGAATAATTTTGTTCGCTGTCGAGAATAAATTTCCCTTGTGCATGATGTCAACTCATCAGATGTCTTCTCTTCATGTGCCGCAAGCAATGCCTCAAATTTGCTTTCTACTTTGATGTTGAATTCAGTAGGTATTGCTGTTACATCGAAGCGTATTGGCTGGAAACCTTTGTTAATCCTACGAAGTCTTGTTTAAAAACTGCAAACAGTAATTCATGGTCCATATCACAGTCCACTCCTGGCAGAGTTTATATTGCCAGCACATTTGACCTCCATCTTTGTTATACCAGGATGTAATCTATTTGATTTCTGCTGTTAGGGGAGGTCCACGTGTATAATCGTCGCAGATGCTGTTTAAATAAGGTGTTGGCAATGGAGAGGTTATTTTCCGTGCAGAATTCAACCAGTTTTTCTCCTCACTCATTTCTGTGTCCCAAACCAAGAGGTCCTCGTACACTTCTTTCTTCTTCTGCTCTTTCCTCTCCAACTTTCACATTAAAATCTCCAGTGATGATCAAGATGTCTCTTTTTTCTACTTTTTCCATTGCTTCTTGTAAGGTGTCAAAGAAATCTTCCATTTTGCAATCATCAGCTGCTGATGTTGGTGGATATACTTGACTTATTGTTAAATTTATTGTCTTCCTTTTTAGTCTGATTGCAATTATCCGGTCGTTAACTGGATTGTAACCGAGGAGTGAAGGTGCCGTCTCCTTTCACAGAATGAAGTCGACCCTGCTTTTTCCATCCTTGTCCATCCCAGAGTATATGAATATTTCTCTGATGTGCTCATACAGTATCCTTGACTGGTCCATCTGTGTTCAGAGACTCCCAGAACATCTATCCTGGTTCTCTGCATCTCTTTTCCAATATATTTTATGCACAGTGGCTAAATTTGGCACTGAAGATACAGAAAGAAAAGACAAAGATTATGAGATTAAATGCAACTAGTTACAACATAATTGCGCCAGGAGACATTCCTACAAGATGTGGAATAATCCTGGGAACTTGGTAGCAATATTGACAAAACAGGAGGAAGAAATTAAGATATCAAAATAAGAATACAGAAGGAGCAATACAATAGTAGCTGTTGTTATTCACTCTTTCTAGTTCGGGCTAAATTAGCCAATTTGTATCTTTCAGTTTGGGGCAAGTTCCGCAACCATATGGAATGGTTTTCTTTTCAAATAAAATAAATTTAAATTAAACAAATTGAGTTAATATTGCAATTTAAAGATCTTAAGACACATAATAATTAAATGATCTATAACATGAAGTATTCATAATAAATATATATTGGTATGAAGTGTTAAATGTCATTAATGTGCAGCTGGAAATATGGTGTAACCAATTTTTTTGGTATTCACCGAGGGTGCTGAATTTCTACGTTATTGCCTCAATAATATTACGAAAATCGCTTTTCTTCTGTGTCTCAGTTGGAGCCTGAATTGAATATCCATATGTAACCCAGAAGCTTGACCATTGGCCTGATCAAATAATAAGTAATTAAAATTCAATTTCCATCGTGACAAGTTTGAAAATTCACTACACTCATATATACTGACCTGGTAGAACTAACTCTACATTAAACAAAACCTGTGCTTATACTAGATAGTTGGCCATCTTTAGGTCAGTGTAAATATGGTCTTGCAAAGCTAAATTATGAAACAATGGTGAAATATACAGAGTGGCATCAGGTTGGGTGGTAACATATGTATTCACCTGCCACTTAACGTCCTTTTCAGGGCGCACAAAATAGTAACCTACTCATTGTGGGCATTCGCAAATAACAAAAACACTACACCGATTGTGACCGGACTGGATGCGGTTAAGATTGAAACCTTCTTTTAACACAGTTATGCACCTTTCAACCACAGGCGTTTTCTGAGTTTCTGTAGCGTTTCTTCTGCTCCTGTGATGAGCGTCTGTCTGTCTGTTCCATACAGTAGCTGCTTTAGAAGATATTCATTAGACATGCGAAAATATTCGGCCTATCTTATCTTGGCTCTTTTGGAGAGTTTATATTTGCTAAATATGTTTTAGCTATTGGGGATCTCAGAGTTAGGTACTTTGTCCTGACATCAAATTCTGAGCAGCCGTTGGAGACAGCTCATGTGGATTTAAAAAAATTTTTTTTTTTTGCGTTCGCCTTATGTATCTATTCCCCAAGGCGTGTGTGCGTTACACTGTGGTTTTTATTTTGCGCCTGTCGGCCCAGTGCATCCGACTTCAGCATGCATTTTATGTAAGGGTCTGCTTCCTCCTGCATTTTCTAAGGGTTTGCTTCCCCGGGGTAACGGCCGGTGCTGTGATGGGGATCGAACCCAGCACCTTCTGGTTGTGAGCCGTGCCACTTAACCACTAGGCCACGCCGTCCCCTCTCATGTGGATTTGATTTGGGATCAAGATGCTGAACAGTGCATGAGCTGTAGCGGTCAACAGCCCAAAGTTGACTACTAGAGTCTCCACATCCACCTGGATAACAGACTATGACAGGACAGACTGGCTAAGGAGAAGGGATCAAAGTCAAAGAGGGAAAGCTAACCCGGTACCCAAAAATGCTATGCTGAAAGATGTGCAGGACCGAAAGGTGCAAATACTGCAGTCAAGCTGTAAACTACAACACAATTCATTCCGTTCTCCTACTTTGAAAGCCCTTTTCAGGGATTGATAGCAGGAGTTTGAGAACAAACGAAGAAGAAGAAGAATTGATTTAACTGATAAAGGTCTTGATAAGTGATTAAACAAAATTGAAACTTTTATGTCAGTAAGTAAATGCCATTTTCTAGCAACAAGAAAAGACAAGTATGTTATAAGCACTTGGAAACATGTACACCAGGCAAGGGACAAGAGTGTAAAATAATAGGTGATCATGGATTCGAACGACCTTTCTGCAAGTGACACAAGTCTTTCTGTGCAGCAAGATTACCTGGAGAGCTCTGGATGACCTTTTCGATACCATTTACATGCAGTGTGACCTATTGGGGATATATTTTTTTGACCAACAGCACACTAGGGGTAATCAGGTCAGCATTTTGCAGGCCACCTTAAATTCCTAGACTTGCTCTAATACCCAATATTTTAGATTGGGTCGACCTCAGGAGCCGTTTGTGATAGAAAAATATCCCGCAATAATTGGGGATTGAACCTAAATTATTGCGCTAGCCACTGCGGTACCATATCTCCGTATTACTTGACTTCATTTTTTATGTATATATTTTAAGTGCTTATAATATACTTGTCCGCCAATTGTTGCCACTGAAAAATGATGGGATGGTCTGCTATTTTACTGCAATACTCATCTTTTGTTTTGTGCTGGGGAGTAAGTAAGATCTGTTTTTTGTAATATATCCTCCTTTTCTTATCTCACCAATATATTTAACTGTTTCAGTTGATTACCTGAGAAACTTATTGAGAATTGTTTGTGAGAACAACTGGGGATCCATTCCACTGACTTTTGTGTTTGAAGGATTGAGTCATATTACTGCTGGCCCTATAATTGGAGGAGAGCTTCTACAGTTTATCAGGTCTACATTTGTAATGTGATGCATTGTTTGCCAGTTTGAATCTAGGACCACTGAGACCTTCCAAGCGTGCTGTAAATGGCCACTACTAGGGTTTGTTGCATGAGGCGTAGCTACCTCATCATGTAACATAAATTGCTACAGAATACACCACTGCAAGTGCACACGAAGTGCTCAGATACAATATCATAAAGAACGAAATAGGGATAACAATACATTGTTACTGAGATCAATACAGAGAACGGTGGGCAAGTACCAACACATAGAAGCATAGACAAGTACCAAAGAGAAGAATAATGAAAAAATGAAGAAATGCAATACACTTAGTTACAATATCTGGATTCTCAACCTCTTTTGGAGAGGAAAGATTAGGACCCATGTACTCAATGCTTATGTTGTAAAAATGATAAAAGAGGGTTGTACATGGGGCTGGCAACTCATTATAAAAATGCTACAGTAAGAATCACCGCAAGAGCAGATAACTACTTTCCTGCAAGGCAACCAAGTGCAGTAGTGGCCCTGTGTGACCTCAGCTCTCACAGATCTACAACCTGAAAGCACATACATGTACAGAATCAACATATTTACGCAAAGATTTTTTGTGTGGGTTACTTTAAAAATTTGCCTGAAGCCTGGGAACAATATATGTTTCAATACTGGGAATAGTATATGCTTGAAAAACAAGTAAGTAGCATGTCCTTTGCAGAACATGGCTTCTTATAACCGCCAACCTATTTGGCTGTTATAAGTTTCTTGGAAAAAGCAGTATGGTAGATTGCCATTACTTTCTGTACACGGAGGAGCGAAAAAATCCATGTCTGCCAAACTGGACACGAGTGTGATTCGAACCGGGTACGTTGGGTTTGTGAAATTGACGCTTTATCCCTAGGCCTTGCAGCCTCCAATATGTTTGAAGGCATGGAATAATATGTGTTTTAAAGGCTGGAAATAGTATATATTTGAATGCAGAGAATAATATATCTTTGTATGCTGGGAATAAGGTGTATGTGTGTGTTTGAACTAATTTTCCCTTCGAATAAATAAATAAACTTTAGCACTGGATCATCAAGTGTTTTGAGCAGCAGAATGGAATGGTAAAGTGCTCACATCTCATGGCAAAGATACCATGTTCCATGCTCAATTCCCATTATTGGAACCCTCTAGTCAGTACTTCACAAACTTTTCATTGTGACTGACAGACAAGAATTTATCATTGCAGCAGTGACCTGTGTTCAATTTATTAATTATTGTTCATTTTGATCAGTAAAATCTTTATTTTACTTCACTTTGGATCATCATAAACTGGTATTTTAATTTTAATAATGAATATAATTTCCTATCACTGCTAAGTTTTAAAAATATTATGAGTGCATTCCTGATATTAAATTGTCTGTATTTTTCACGTTTTGTAATTTATTCTAGTTTTTCTGAGGCCTGTTTAATGAGTGCCATAATTGTCTGTGACTCGATCCTTTCTTCAGAAGGGCTGACTGTGTGTGGCATTTGTGGGTAGCGGACATAGAGGCTTCAAATCTTGCATAGATTTACGTGCTGGCGTTTGTTGGAATAGAAGAGCCAAGATGCTTGTCTCAGGGGCACCCATAGTGGAGACATTTGGAATAGACAGATGAGAAATTTTAAAGTTGATCAACGACCACCTGTTGGATGAAAACTAATCAATGAGCCGGCTGTGCACATGTTGCAAAACTTGGAAACCATATACGAGTCCAATTGAGAGGACAGAACAGGAGTGTGTACAACTAGCGAGCTACAGAAACCATCAGTATTTACACCTTTTACAAAGAAGGGCTTAACACCTATTGGTCTGCCAGGAGTACAATAATGTAAATTCAGAACTGAATTGAATAGTTTTTGTTCCTCAGTGTGGGAAATACAGCAAACATATTTAACTTTTTTATATGGTGATGCCGCAGTAAGTTAAACATTAAGCAATTGTTTTTTATTGTCAGATGTCATCAGATGTTATGTGCAGTCTTTGTGATGTTCTGTGATTATCATAAATTTTGAAATTAATGTTTTCAATTGCTATATTCTCACAGACAAATCCTTCAGTCCTGTTTGACGACACATGAAATTTTTACAAGGGGGGCGATTGAGTGTTTTATTTGTCAGACGGTGATCAATTTGGTGGATCTGGTAGGCATCTTACTTTACTGTACTTTTTCTGTTCACTTGTGTTGCTTAGCCGCAATGGGGAGCTACAGTTTCCTCTCCTGGACCAAGCGTTTTGCATTGGTTGTTGTTAGTCCATGTTGTCAAATGTCTATTAAGTCTTATATCTATCTGCCATGTAGACTTCTGTGTTCTTCTTCGTTCGTTCTCAATCTCCCACTACCAAACCCTGGAAGGGTAAGTAGCAGAGTGTAGTCCAGAGAACGGAATGCGTTGTGTCGTGGTTTACAGCCTGGCTGCGATATTTGCACCTTTCGGTCCAACACATCCAACTTCAGCAAGCATTTTTTGAGTACTGGGTTAGCATTCCCTCTCCGATCCCTTCTCCTTAGCCAGTCTGCCCTGCTGCAGCCTGTTATCCATGATCACCGCGTGTAGAATAGTCTTGGCAGCTATGGTTCGCTGGCCCTGACGCTAGCAGTCAGCTATGGGTAGCTGACCAGTGCAGTTCATGCGCTGCTCAGCGTCTTGATCCCGACTTCTGTGTTCAATTGTCATTGTCATATGCTGTAGTTTCTAGTATGTTTCATTGGTATATTCCATATCTGTCTTGTATTTCCATTGTGATATATCCAGCTGTCATTGTCTTCACATGTTTTGCAATTAGATCATCATTTTTCTGATGATGAATAAGACATCCCATTTTCTGCCTTCCTGTGTATTTAACATAGAAAGTTGTTCTCACAACATATCAGTTGACATATCAATTTTTCATTCTATCCTGGCATGCATCTGTTAAAGAAAAGTAAGCGTACACACGCAAATTTGTGTTTTCAATCTGTGAATGCCTTTTATTTCTAAATGGAGTCAGAGCTTGTTAACTGATTTTTGTATTCTTATTAATCATCTTCTCTGAGCAATTATCTCTTGGGGATTCTAGATCATAGTGCTGGAGGACAAGTAGCTTTTCTTCTTACCCTGGTCTGAAACCAGAAATGTATCTGGCTCCTCTTCAATCATACGCTATGAAACTTTAACTTCTTCTTTGTCATTTCATCTTCAATAATCACAAAGTATCTGTCTGTTATATTAGATTATGACTTTTGTCTGTGCCAGTTGTCTCTGAGGTTAACTTTTTTCTGTGCCACTTGTCTCTGGGGTAAACTTTTTTCTATGCCATTTGCCTCAGAGGAAAACTTTTTTGTGCCATTTGTCTCAGGTAAACTTTTCCCTGTGCCATTTGTCTCTGATGAAAACTTTTGTCTGTGCCATTTGTCTCTGAGGTAAACTTTTTTCTGTGCCATTTGTCTCAGAGGTATAAAAAAAGTATGTGCCATTTGTCTCAGAGGTATAAAAAAAAGTATGTGCCATTTGTCTCTGAGGTAAACTTTTTTCTGTGCCATTTGTCTTTGAGGTAAACTTTTCCCTGTGCCATTTGTCTCTGTTGTTAACTTTTTTCTGTGTCATTTGTCTCTGAGGTAAACTTTTTTATGTGCCATTTGTCTCAGGTAAACCTTTCTTAGTGCGACTTGTCTCTACTGTAAACTTTTTTTGGGATCATTTGTCTCTGAGGTTAAAATTTTCTCTGTGCCATTTCTCTCTGTGGAAAACTTTTCTCTGTGCAAAACTTTTCTCTGTGCAATTTATATTTGATATAAATTTTTCTTACAGTAAAAAGGTAAAGACCCCTAAAAAAACCATACCTAAAATTAAAAAAAAATATTTCATTACATTTTTTTCTTTTAAACACTACAAAAGCTCTGAAATAATGTTAATCAAACATTGATAATTATCAAATAGAAATAAACATTTTTTGAGGTTGGAAATTAAAATATTTTTCAAATTTTTATAATTGTGAATAAGTGAATTATAATGGAACAAGAATTCAAAGTTAACAATAAGGTTTTCCAGTGGTAGAGTGTATCAACCTTAGGTTACAGGTGATGTGTGCGGACATGGGAATGGAATTTATTGATGTTAAAGTAGACAAAAGTAAAATGTTAGATAGGGGAGGTTTACATCTAAATGAGATAGGACAGCATGTTGTAGCAAAGTATATATTTAATCATTGTGTTAGAAATTTAAACTAGTAAGGCCTATGAAGTATGAGACTAAAGATAGGCCTACAATAGGGTGCTATAGAGGATGTAGTCAAAGGGGAGAGTTGGTGTCAGGGAAGTGTGAAATAAGTAGTGGAAAAGCAAACACTAAAATGATAAAGCAGAAGCAAAAAGAGGAAAATCAACAACATTACAAACTAAAATGTTTTTATACAAATGTGAGAAGCATAGTAAATAAAAGAGAAGAATTGGAACTGTATGTAGAAGAAGAAAAACCAGATATAATAGGATTAACAGAATCATGGACATATGATGAGATTGCAGATAGTGAACTTGAAATAGAGGGATATACAATGTTAAGGAAAGATAGGATAGTTGGAGACAAGACCAAGGGAGGTGGCGTTTTATTATACTGTATAAATTCTGTTAATATAACGATCAAAGATGATTTATCATGTAGTAACAAAAATGAAAGTGTATGGGGAGAAATAGAAAGTGGGGGTGAAAAAACAGTGATTGGAGTGTGCTATAGATGTCCATCAAGTCAAAAAGAGGAAGATGAGGAGCTGATTAGTAGCATAGCAAAGGCAAGTGAAGGGAAATTATTATTAAAGGGAGATTTCAACTTTCCAGAAATAAAATGGGATATGGCAGAAGCACTTGTAGAGTCAAAACCTTTTGTTAAGTGCATAACTGACAATTTTTTAAATTCAACATGTAGAAGCAGCCACCAGAGGCAAAAACACACTCGACCTAGTTTTTACTACAGAGAAAAATATGATTAAAAACGTTACCATTGGGGAACTGTTTGGCTCAAGTGACCATCAAATCATCCGTTGGGATCTTATTGCAGGGAAAGAAGTAAACATAAACATGCGAACATACGACTACTCTAAGACATATGTTAAGAGGATGAAAGAGGCAGCGAACCACATAATCTGGAAAGATATTGTCATAGGAACAGATGCTGAACAGGAGTGGGAGAGTTTTAAAACAGTTCTAGAAACGCTAAAAGCGGAATGTGTTCCATGTAGGGAGGTAAACCACAAGCGTAAAAAGTGAATAACTAGATTTGTAGTGAAATGTAGAAGAGCAAAAAATAATGCATGGAAAAAATATATAGAGGCAGATAAATCAAAAGAAACATATGCAAACTATTTGGACAAGCAGAACATATCTCAGAAAGCGATTAAAACAGCAAAAATAGACTTCGAAAAAAAACTTGCTCAGAGTATCAAGACTGACAGTAAAAGCTTCTTCTCTTATGTTAGAAATAAACAAAGAACGAAAGACAAAGTAGGCCCATTCATAGATAGTACAGGGAAATTAATAAGTGAGAATAGGGAGGCAGCTAATCTACTCAATCAGTACTTTGGCACAGTCTACACAAAAGAGGACTGCTCCAAGATCCCAGAGCCTATAGATATTTTTCAAAGAGACATGGATACAGCGAGATTAAGATCAATCTGTATTACAGAGGAAATGGTTTGTAAAAAATTGGAGGGGTTGAAAGTGAATAAATGTCCAGGTCAAGATGGTATTCATCCAAAATTGCTGTATGAAATTAGAGACCAACTAGCAAAACCATTGGCTATATTATGTTCTCAATCATTTACAAAAGGCATTGTTCCAAGGGATTGGAAAGATGCAGGAGTGATCCCCTTATTAAAAAAAGGCAAAAAATCAGATCCAGCAAATTATAGACCGGTGAGTTTAACGAGCATAGTCTGTAAATTGTTAGAGTCAATAATCAAAGAAAACATTGTAATGCATTTAGACAAATTTAATCTAATTAGAAATAGTCAGCATGGGTTTACTAGAGGGAGATCATGCTTAACAAATCTATTAGAATTCATGGAGGAGGTTACTAAAATCATAGATAAAGGGGAGCCAGTGGACGTTATTTATCTAGACTTTGCAAAGGCTTTTGATAGAGTACCTCATCAAAGATATTTCGAAAGTTAAAATCACATGGAATAGGTGGGGAAGTTGCCAAATGGATTGAAAATTGGTTAACGGGAAGAAGGCAGAGGGTGGGCATAAATAAGGAGTACTCTGAGTGGTGTGAAGTGAAAAGTGGTGTGCCACAGGGCTCGGTTTTGGGACCAATTTTGTTCTTGATATATATAAATGATTTGGACATTGATATGAGATCCATGATTGCAAAATTTGCTGATGACACAAAACTATGCAGTAGTGTCTCATCTAAAGCGGAAGTGGATATATTGATGTTGGATTTAGATAAAATTCGAGAATGGTCTGTAAGCTGGCAAATGGAGTTTAATGTAGATAAATGTACAGTCTTCCACATGGGTAGATCCAATATGGAACATAATTACAGAATGGGAGAAAACAATAATAGAAAGGTAGAAAAGGAAAGGGACCTAGGGGTTATAATAGATCATACAGGAAAGGTGAGTGAGCAAGTTAAAGTGACCAGAGGAATGGATAAATTAGACTATAACAAGTTTTTTTAAAATACAGCCACCCACAATAACACGAGGGCATAGCTACAAGCTGACTAAAGAGAGTTCCAGGTTAGATATTAGG
This sequence comes from Ariolimax columbianus, assembly GCA_036924085.1. Lineage (NCBI taxonomy): Eukaryota > Metazoa > Mollusca > Gastropoda > Stylommatophora > Arionidae > Ariolimax > Ariolimax columbianus. Next base: position 33,546,555 of record JAVGWX010000013.1, on the reverse strand, counting down.
AAATATTTTTTTAGTCAGAGAGTGGTGTCTGCTTGGAATGCATTGCCAGGGGAGGTAGTGGAGGCAGGGACAGTTAATGCATTTAAGAATAAACTGGATGCGCATAGCTTTTAGAGCAAGGTGATGTAAATGTAACTGGTTGTATACAGACTCTGCAGGGTCTTCTAAACAAGTATAAAGATGTTAAGTTAAGTTAATATTTTTTTAGTCATCCTGTATAAAATCTGTATGGATCCCAGAGAAACGATTAGGACTGCTGTAACCTGCTATGCATTTCATAAAAGGTTGCTGTAGATGGGTCTGGCAACATCATCATGTAAAAGAAACTGGTACAGAAGCCACCACTGGGAATCACATACATTTTATGGTGTAGGTTTCCTGCTAGCAGACCAACTGCAGTTATAGATCAATACTACTGCAGGAGCCAAAATGAAAGGATATAATGATATATTTATTTTACTTTGCCTTGTTGTTCCAAATGAAGCATAGGATCACTACTACAGTTTGCCCATTACAGGAAGCCTGTTCCTGAACATTTGCAGTATCTGTTTCTGTACAAATGGTTTCACATTATGAGGTTGCCAAATCCATGTATAACTCTCTTTAGGTGACCATTCTGACTTGCTTGCAAGGTTACAGTGATCCTATCCTGTTAACCTCCGGTGCCACTTAGTTGTAGCAATGCTATTAGCCCATGTATATTAGTTACTTGCACTTAACATTTGAATCACATCAACACAACAAATTAGTTCCAATAATTTCTGGTGGTGGTTCCCTGGCGCATTTAGGGGGAAGTGTTAGAGACTTCAAGTTCACTTCCTTGCTGTCTCGTGTTCCCTAACTATAAATCAAGTAACTTTTTGCAGCTGGGTAGACTGGAGCATAAGAGATCGGGACTTGAGCCCGGCATATTTGCTGTAAACTGAAGGCAAGAGCTCTATTATTTATAACATCATTATTTACAGCTTTGTACAGGATGTGTTGGAATAAAAGGTGCAAATATTGCATCCTTGCCATAAACTACAACACAATGTCCTTTCAGGATGAACATTGAAGAATGAAGAAAAATCTGATTATTTGTACGGAAGGTCAAGGCTGCTTTCAGGTTATTGGATTAGTGAAAGATTTCAGTTTATTTATATAAATTTACTATGATGGGTTTGTTTGAAAGTTTCTAACATTGATTTCTCTATAATCTTTTTAAAAAAATCTGATTATTTGTACGGAAGGTCAAGGCTGCTTTCAGGTTATTGGATTAGTGAAAGATTTCAGTTTATTTATATAAATTTACTATGATGGGTTTGTTTGAAAGTTTCTAACGTTGATTTCTCTATAATCTTTTTAGGAGTCTGTGAGCTTGAGTGAGTTCTTTAGTACTTTAGCTGCTCTGAATAGAAATGAGAGCTTACAACGGGATACATTACTGTGGAAGACTGCTGTGAACTGGTTGGACTCAGATGCTATTTGTAACAAATGGAAGGATAAAGAAATCTCTGCCCTGGTGCTAGATTATATACAGGAAAATGTGAATGGTAAGCATTTCTGTGATTAGGTATGAGAGATTGTGTTGCTATCAACAAACTAGTACACCCAAAGTGCCACCAATTCTCCTGTTTTTACCAAACGTCATCAGATTATCCCTTTGTCAGGCCAAAATTTGGTTGTTAAACCTGTCCAGATTATCCCTTTGTCAGGCCAACATTTGGTTGTTAAACCTGACCAGATTTTCCCTTTGTCAGGCCAACATTTGGTTGTTAAACCTGTTCAGATTTTCCCTTTGTCAGGCCAACATTTGGTTGTTAAACCTGTTCAGATTTTCCCTTTGTCAGGCCAACATTTGGTTGTTAAACCTGTCCAGATTTTCCCTTTGTCAGGCTAACATTTGGTTGTTAAACCTGTTCAGATTTTCTCTTTGTCAGACCAACATTTGGTTCCTAAACCTGTATAGATATTTCCTTTAATGATTTTTCGCCTTTTTTGCTTCTGATCAATTATATGCTCATCATGACAGCTGGGACCTTTGCAGGGAGCCTATATTCTAGCACTTGCAGAGACATTTTGTGGAAATGATTTTGCGTGATGAGGTTGTTAGCCCTATGCACAGCCCTTTTTAGTCACCTCTTGCATCATGTTTGGAAGGTTACAGTGGACCTATTCTTTTTTACTTGGGTACCATTCATTTGAGATAAACAGAAACCACATAGTAATAGTTTAGTAGTACACCTGTGATGTGACACACCTGCAAGATATTTTAATTAAACAAATAAGAAATATGAATGTTTAAATGAAATATTGGAACATTATTAGTTGACCTGTACTTCTACAGGGGCAGATACCCCTGTGCAGGTCCCAGCTCTGTTATGAGCTGGACGAAGCCGGGAGAATGGTTTCCTGTTTAGCTTGAGCAACTTAATACTCCGCTGCGTTGGGACAGGCGCTTACAGAGGGTGATTAACCAATGTGCGAGTCCATCTTAGTAGACTCAAACACTAGAGCAAAGTAGATCTGCAGCCTGTTAGGTACCATCTATGCTGCTCTAAACAAACCACCTAACCATGGCCGTGTTATGCCATGTCACACAGTTAGTCGCCTCTTACGACATGCTCTCTGTGAGGCAGTGGTGCTATTCTTGTCCTTGTCATACACAAAGACCCCATCAGACCACTCGGAACAGTAGCATAATTTATGTTCATTAATAACATCTAAATAGAATAATTAACTAAAATGTGAATTAAATGCAGAGAAATACTTTAATGTTAATTAAACATATGAGGTGTGTTCAAAAAGTATCCAGCCTTTTGGTAGGAAAAATACAATTACTCACCTGGAGGTTTGAAACTCTAATTCCCTTCAAAATACTATCCTTAGGACTCCACACATTTCACATAGCTGTCTCATCACTGTTGAAAGCATTTCAGGAAGGCCTCTTTGGGAATGGAGTACCGAATTTTGCATAATGTCTTCCCGTTACTCAAATCGGGTCCCTTTCAAGGAATTTTCAGCTTGGGGAACAGCAAAAAATTGCAAGGAGTCATGTTGGGAGAATAGGGAGCCTGACGAACCAGAGGAATGTTGTGTTTGGCCAAGAAAGTCTGAATCGGGTGCATTGTCATGATGGAGCTGCCAAGTTCTTGTTGTCCACAGATCCGGTTGTTTGTGTCGAACAGCATCACGAAGGCAACATATGACCTCCAAGTAATACTCTTTGGTAATGTTTTGACTTTGTGGTCTGTACTCGTGATGCTCAAGCCCATGAGAGTAAAAGATCCTGGTAATTATGACTTTGACATTTCTCCGCACCTACCTTGCTTTATTCAGTCTCTAGGATAATGAATATCTTCACTATGATGACTGCAGCTTGGTTTCCAGATCATACCCATAAACCCATGACTCACCACCAGTGATCACAGTGTTCAGGAAGTCAGGGTCGCCGTTTGCGCAGTCCAGAATGTCCTGTGAGACTTCCAGACGGAATTGCTTCTGCTCCATTGTTATCAGCTTCTGGACTAATTTCACGGACACTCTGCATAGACAAATCCTCGCTCAAAGTGAAGTGTACCGAACCAATGCTTATACCCACCTCATCCGCATGTTCTCGTATAGTGACATGATGGTTTGGTAAGACCACGGTCCGTTCTTGGTCAATGACTTCATCATTTTGGCTTGTTGTGGGCCTACCAGAATGTGAACCTCTCTCCACCGATATGTGGCCATCTTTGAAACGATTGTACTACTCCTTAATTTGTGTGATGCTTGTGGCATTGTCACCGAAAGCCTGTTGAATCTTTTGAATGCTTTCCACTTGGGTATTGCCTAGCTTTTTGGCAAAAATTTTATGCAACACTGCTGTGCAATTCTTTCTATCATTTTGTGGTGAATGAAAACCCAATGAGTGCTCAGTTAACGCTGAAAGGCTGACTGCCAGGGACTGATGCAATCTGGGGCAGGAAGAAGTTCATACATGTGCATGATAGCCCCATATACCTCCCAGTCGAAGTATAACACCTATGTCATTAAATTTATTTAATTATTTTCTTGTCATTTAATTTATTTACAGTAAAATACATTGGCGTTTCATATGTACATACTAATGGCTTCACCTTTCTTCTACCTCTGTCGGGGTGTGGAGGTATTTTTATTCTTGCAATTAAGTGTGTAAGTAAACAGACCTGTTGTGTCTTTGCATGATAGAGGGGCTGCATCTTTCTGGCCTTCATGCTGTCCACTATTGGGTAGGAATTTCTTTACCTGGAATATATATTTATTTTGTCTGGACTGCGGCTCACATCCTGCTCTTTTCTATTTTCAACTACCACAGGTTCTTTTATCTGCACATTGTGTGCATAGAACCTCAGAGTTTATCACCCATCTTCGATATGACTAGGTGTAGATCTCACCTGCCTTGAGATAGGGAACACTTGAAATTTGTGGGATTAATGCTACCCACTGTTTCGCACTTTTGTTTGTTTCTTGAGAGGCGAGTACCTTACAAAGTCTGGAAGAAAGGACTAATGCTAAAAAATCCACATTCAGACTAAGGCTGATGAAAAAACTGGCAGGGACAAACTGGGGAGCAATGCAAACACAGTCAGACAAGTCTACACTGGATACGTACAGCCAACACTGGGATATGGCATGGGTGCCTATGCAACAGCGGCAAAGACCAACCTACAGAAACTAGACAAGGCACAGAATACCGGACTCAGAATTATTACCGGAGGTCTGCGAAGCACCCCAATTAGAGAACTTGAAGCGGTAGCAGGCCTCCAGAGCCTTGGTGAGCGCAGAGAAGGAAAAATACTAAACCTGACAGAAAAATACAAGCGTATGAATAAACATCCAATGCAGGGAAAAGTAAATGAATTAACAAAAAAACCGCATAAAAAGAACAAGCTTCAATCGTCTATCAAAAGCCCTTACAGCCAGGAACAGTGACATCATATCAAAATGTCCAGCGACATGGGAAATAATACAAGTATATGAAAATACAAACCAACAGCTCAACTTCACGGTGGAAGTGAAAATACCAGGTATCGATAGAAAGGTGGAAGAATCAGAAAATGCATTGAGAGAAAAAACTCTAAAGCATATTGGAGACGGGTATCCTCAATCCATGTGGACGCACGTCTACACAGATGGATCATCAGAGAAAGCATTGAGGAAAGGAGGGGCGGGACTCGTCATATTTCTACAGTATGGAACCGTTATAGAAAAAGCAAGTGCTGCCGGGGAGCCCTCGACAAATTTAAGAACAGAGCAACAAGCAATAATTGAAGCAGTCAAACTATTGGGTGAAAAGGGGTTAAAGTATAACAGAATAGTGTTTTTGTGCGACTGCATGGAAATTTTGCAGGCCGCACAAAGAGAACCACGAAATAGTATGGAAAGGGAACTGATATGCCAGCTAAACAAACTCTCAGACCACAATAAAATCACCCTCCAGTGGATTCCAACTCACTGCAGCATACCTGGGAATGAATGGGCGGACAGGCTAGCCAGGGAGGGAAGACAAAGAGAACAATTCACCCACCCAGTGTCACTGTCAGAAGTCAAGGCAAACATTAAAAAAAAAATATAAACAGTGGATAGAGAAAACAAACAGTAAATACCCACAGGACCCAATCAATAGACTGAATAGGAAACAGTATACCACAATTTTTTGCCTCAGAACAGGTCATTGCAGACTAAATGCACACATGCATAAAATCAAAGCAGCACAGACTGCACATGTCAGAGAGGACCCCAGACTCCAGAACACATCCTGCAAACATGTCCACTGCACCAAGACTCCCGCGAGAAGACCTGGCCCGAGGAGAGAAACATACAAGACAAACCGTGGGGAACCATTGAGGACCTGCGACTGCCGTGTCACTTCATGGAGGCGGCCCATCTGGTGGCATAAAACGAGCATACGAAACCAAACGCAAAGAAGAAGAAGAGCACCTTACCTCTCAACTATAGCGATCTTCCATACTAAAGGCAAATAAAAAATATGCCTGTTAACAGTAACATGTGTATGTTTTTTTATTTTTTCAGATGAGGACACTTCCGTCATTGTGGATGGCTACAAAGTCATCAGCATTGCCCGTATGCTCATCTTGTTCTCCGATATGATGGAGCAGAAACTCACAAGGCAGGCACTAGATCAACCAGATCTGGATATTGGCAGATCTTTGGAGAATTCACCACTGGGTCTCATACTTGCTAAAGTTTCTGAGATTCTAACAGACATCCGCAGCAGAAGTTATATAAATGCTAATAGTGTGGACAGGTGTCTTTCTCTGCTGTTCAGTTTGGCCAAGGAAGCTGAAAGTAGGTCATCCAGATGAAAATTAATCTAAAATTTAAATTATTTATTTATCTGTGTGGAAACAGAGTGGAATATAAGAAATACTGCAACTTTACAAGAATGTAATAAATCATCATCATCTTTCCTGTAGCCCAGAAGGTCATTGAGGCACAGCTATTGCATTTTGTCAATCAGTTCCCGCCATACATCTCGATTTTTCGCCATGGTATTAGTTTCAGCTATAGACCTTCCCGTCCACTATTTTATATTGTCCCCCCATCTCTTTTTTAGTCTCCCTCTCCCACGCTTCCCAGGCACAGTGCCTTGCAGGACGATCTTGATCAGCCCCACCGACCGTGATATATATCCATACCATGTCAATTTTTGTGTTTTTACTATAGCCAATAAGTTTTTATATTTATATTTTTTATTATTTATATAATCAGGGTCAAGTTCCTTATCAGGCCACCTGGAGAGAGATGGGCTTCGTCAGGTGTGTAGCGGCCCATGACACACACACACACACACACAATGTCATTAAAGCTGACTAAATAAATTTGTCAACAGGACTAGCAACCTCATCATGCGAAACCATTGTAACAAAATCTGCCAATGCAAACGCTCATATATAGGCACCCTATTAGAGGTTAAGCTGTAGTGGTATGCCTACACTTAACTTAGAGCTGAAAGACAAAATGGTGGAATTATCATCCTTCCTGTTCACTCCAATAGGATCACTGCATTTTTTACTTCTGTCAGGCAGCCTCTGCAGCAGTCATTTATTTACTGTTTCTGTTTACATGAGGATGTTGCCAGAACCGCTCACAATCCCTCTGTAGTCATCCTTTTGTGATTTGTGCTATTGGAGGTTATGTGTTGTGAGGTTATGTCTTGTCGTGTTAGAGGTTATGTGTTGTGAGGTTATGTTTTGTCATGTTAGAGGTTATGTCTTGTGAGGTTATGTGTTGTCGTGTTTGAGGTTATGTGTTGTGAGGTTATGTCTTGTCATGTTAGAGGTTATGTCTTGTTGTGTTAGAGGTTATGTCTTGTCGTGTTAGAGGTTATGTCTTGTGGTGTTAAATTATGGGTTGTGTGTTATAGATTATGGGTTTTATGTTAGAAGTTATGAGCATACCCTGAGAAAATTTCATTAAAATAGAGAACACATCCTCAATTCCACTCTTGACAATGACAACATATGAAATCACATCATTTTTAAGCTAATGGTAGGCTGAAAATATAAATTAAAGCACTATATACTTAACTCTTTATACTGGTTTTGAAGACTGCAGAGTCTGTATGCAACCAGTTTCATTTACATCATCTTGCTCTAAAAACTATGCTCATCCAATATATTCTTAAATGCATTGACTGGTCCTGCCTCCACTACCTCCTATGGCAATGCTTTCTAACCATTCACCACTCTCTGACTAAAAAAATATTTCCTAATATCTAATCTGGACCTCTCTTTAGTTAATTTGTAGCTATGCCCTCTTGTTTTTGTGGGTGGCTGTATTTTAACAAACTTGTTAAAGTCTAATTTATCCATTCCTCTGATCATCTTATAAACCTGTATTAAGTCACCACAAATTCTTCTCTTTTCTAGACACTGTAGGCCGGTTTTTCAGAGTCTTTCCTCATAACTGAAATATGTGATCATTACATTTGAACCAATGTTTAGCTAAGATTTGAACTAATATCAAAGTAACCCATTTTTTCCTGTGTTTATAGCTTTAATTCACACACATGTTGTCAGTCAAATGTGGATATAATTTGTTACAGGCTTTAAAAGTCGTCATGTGGACAAACTGCTGAAGAGAAATCTAGCCAAACATTTTAAGGATGTGTCATTTTTTGTCAAGTCCAGGCTTTCCCAAGCTTGTAGCCAGGTAAATGCTTAAAATACTATTAGCTTTACCGCAACACAGACGTGTGCACTTTAATTACATTCATTTTGTTTGACTTTAAATATTCTGTACATTTTTTTTCTGCTTGATTGATTTTGTCTCCGTGTGCATTTTGAGGTTTGTTGTTGGGAAGCAAAGAATTGGCCCAATACATCCCACTATATGTATTATAACAGGTGCTTACAGGGGTTGTTCTTGTGGACGGCAACCTCGTCATGTAAGAGCACTTAAATACGTTGATGCAGTCTTTCTGCTACATTTCCATTTATAGTGGTGACCCCATATTTATAAATGTAAAGAAACAAATTATCGTCTTCATCCATCCCATTCTTTTTGGGTGCTTTTCATCTGTTCCTTTTTTTAGCCTTTTTCTAGAGTTCCACTCATGAATATAGAGTTCCACTGGCCTTTTCTTCCACTGTTCTTAGCCAGGTGTTCCTTAGTCTTCCCCACTTATCGCTTTTGTTGTGTGTTTAAATCTGGTCTGGTTATATTGCATTGCTTCTTTCTGATGGTGATCTTAATAATTTCTCAAAAGAATTGATGGACTGATGTCTGTATGAAAAACATATGAGAGTTTGACTATGGGGAACTGTTTTGTTTGGTGGTGTCTTAAAAGGAGTCTTGAATTATATCTAAAAATCGTACGAAGAGTCAAAACGGCTTATCAAAGCCAGATACATGACCAAATAGGAAACCGAATATACTGGTTACACCAAAAACGATGCCTATTACCAGTTGAACAGAAGAGAGCAGGTCGTTGTCTTCAGACTTCGCACTGGCCACAATAGACTGAGGTACCACCTATTCAACAAATTAAAGATAGGTGGTACCGACGAATGCCCGTGCGGTACCGGTAAAATGACCGCTGAACATCTGCTGCAGAACTGCCCGACATACGAGGATCAGAGAAAGCAGATGTGGCCATCACCAGTGGAACTGCAAGACAAGCTCTATGGCAGTGTCGACAGCCTCAGGATGACCGCCGCTTTTTTCGAAAAAATAATGGTTACTGTCTGACTGCGTACGAAGAAGAAGAAGAATATCTATAAATCTTTTTGGGACTCCATAACTCTGTATTTTATATAGTGTAAAAAACATTTGTAGGTATGGTCAGATACCATGCGGGTTCATGATGCTGAGCAGTGCATAAGCTACTAGCATCAGGGCCAGAGAACCAGAGCTGCCAAGACCCTTCTACACCTCCACGCGACTATCCTGGGTAACAGGCTACAACAGAACAGACTGGCTAAAGAGAAGGGATCAAAGAGGGAAGGCTAACAGGGTATTAAAAATGCGTGCTGAAGTCGGATGTGTTGGACCAAACGGTGCAAATATTGCAGTCAAGCTGTAAACTATGACACAACGCATTCCGTTCTCTGGACAACAGCCTGTTACTTGCAAAGCCCTTTTCAGGGCTTGGTAACAGGAGATTGAGGATGAAGAAGAAGAAGATACCATGCTAAGATGAAAACAAAAACAAAGCCTACGTTACGACCTAAAGGTCTTCATCATGGCCAACAAACAACAAAAGTATGGGCTAAAAATCATAGAGGAAGAAATGAATACATAAATAAAAGATATGAATACATGAATTAGTATGAAAAGGTACTGGATACCAGGATACCACTTGAAGACTCGTCACTAGTATAATTGTGAGTGGGCTCACAAATGGATTAATCAGGTAAAGTAGCGGAATGGCTGGTTTAGATGGATGGTGTATGAAGTGAGTACTGCTTGCCTCTCACAGCAAAAAGGTACTGGGTTTGTCCCCCGTTATCAACATGTTCCTGCCAACCCAGCTGTAAGTGTCTGGTATACTATTAGGGAAGGTAAAGCAGTTAGGAAAGGAACTGGCCACCTCAACTCATACAGAACATGAGCCATTGTACAATGAAGTCTTTAACACTTCATCCCTGACAGCAGTGTCTGCTGTGAGACTACCTGATATCTTCTTTATCGTACGCAGTCAGACAGTAACCATTATTTTTTCGAAAAAAGCGGCGGTCATCCTGAGGCTGTCGACACTGCCATAGAGCTTGTCTTGTGGTTCCACTGATGATGGCCACATCTGCTCTCTCTGATCCTCGTATGCCGGGCAGTTCTGCAGCAGATGCTCAGCGGTCATTTTCCCGGTACCACACGGGCATTCGTCGGTGCCACCTATCTTCAATTTGTTGAATAGGTGGTACCTCAGTCTATTGTGGCCTGTGCGAAGTCTGAAGACAACGACCTGCTCTCTTCTGTTCAACTGGTAATAGGCATCGTTTTTGGTGTAGCCGGTATGTTCAGTTTCCCATTTGGTCATGTATCTGGCTTTAATAAGCCGTTTTGACTCTTCGTACGTCATACTAGTATCTGTTTGTGGTAGACTACCTGATATGAAAATCCTTTTTACTGTTGAAAGGAAAACAATCATTATCTGATCTTTAGGGTTTGTTGTTGTTGTTACGGATTCAGCAGCATCCGGGCTCTCGCCCTTCAGCCCAATGCCATGTAATAGTATTTACATGTGTTTATCAACTGTTGTCTAAAAAAAAAAAGTTATTGCCCATCACGAAGCAATGATGGCCACAACATCAGACGGTTTTGTCCTAATGATGTGATGTGCCCTGTATTTGGATTATAGTGAGGAACAATATGTGCTGGTCATCAATCTCACTCTTATCCCGAGTTACCTTGGATCAGTGGCAAGACTATTGGTCGAGACGGCTGGAGGTAATTTTGAATGCAGGCCTATGAGACCTGGGGTCACTTGAAACTTGCGGAATTTGATCACCCACCGTTTCCGTTCATCACTGTGAGAGGCGAGTGCCTTAACCTCTTGACTACAGTGACCCCCCCTAACTGTTGTCTAATGCCATACAAAGTGTTCTATTTATCTGGCTTTGAAGGAAGAAGCACCTTCCTGCATCATTGAGCGATGATCACTCAAAGAGATGATGATCAATGGTTTCATATGGGTGTGTACACAGCCGGCACTCAGGAGTGTGTTGTGGTTGGATTCTGTTCAGGTGCTTGCTAAGTGGGATGTGTTGGGTTCTCAGTCCGAAAATGATGCTCTTCTTTGTGTTTTAAATGCATCTTATTCCTTTCTGATCTGTCCTGTATGAATCTACTGTTCTGATTGTGCTGAAGTTATCTACAATGGAAGTGCTGACATTTTGGTTTTGAATGCACACATTGCTGGGATATGAACAAAATATGGGGGGGGGGGGCATATTGAATTTAATGAATGATTGCCTCTCTCGGATGATGATGATGATGTTGAAAGATGGTTCACAGTGTGCAGGAGAGGACGAAGCGAAAGTGTGTATAACAAGTGAGCTACATCAGTATCCATAGTCACCAATTGCTGAGAGAGAGAGAGAGAAACAGATTGGGCACCTATGAGTTTGCCCACAATGCAAAGTTGCCTATTCTGTCTAACATATAATGAGCAATAAGAAGGAATAATTCTTAAAATTATAGAGAAATAAAAGAACCAGCAACTTGTTTTGCTAGAAATGAGAGATAGAATGGCATAGCCACTTGTTCATCAATCTTATGGAGATGTTAACAAATTTATGTTTACATTTAGAAATTTCTTTCTTGTTCCATTTTGGTTTGGTGTTTCCTGCTACACCAAACTGACTTGTTATTGTTTATTTGGCTTGGCTTCGTTCGTTCTCAATCTCCCACTACCAAACCCTGAAAGGGCTTTAGAAGCAGAATGTAATCCAGAGAACGGAATGCGTTGTGTCGTAGTTTACAGCTTGACTGCGATATTTGCACCTTTTAGTCCAACACATCCGACTTCAGCAAGCATTTTTTGAGTTCCGGGTTAGCATTCCCTCTTCGATCCCTTCTCTTTAGCCAGTCTGCCCTACTGCAGCCTGTTATCCAGGATCACCGCGTGGAGGTGTAGAAGGGTCTTGGCAGCTCTGGTTCGCTGGCTCTGACGCTAGCAGTCAGCTATGGGTCGCTGACCACTGCAGCTCATGAGCTGCTCATCATCTTGATCCCTCTTGTTTATTTATAACGGATGAGTAATCCTATTTTACCTCTCAATTTTTTAGAAGAGGAAATAACTTCCAGTTAGTCAAAAAATACTAATCAGACTACGTTAAGGTCAGACAAAACATACTGATCAGACTACGTTTTGTCAGGTGATACATACGGATCAGACTACGTTAGGGTCAGGCAAAACATACTGATCAAACTATGTTAGTCAGGGTCAGGTGAAACATACTGATCAAGATCCCACTTCACTTCTGAGCAGTTCTCTCTGGAAATATGCTGTTTCATGGCAGTCTGGCTAGTGAAATGGAGATCGACAATGTGATCCCTAAATTGGTGATCTTTCCGAGGTGCCTCACATTGTGCTACAGTCAGATGAACCCAGATCCACCTTCTCAAGCAAGCCTCAGAATGTGAGGAGAACCACTGTAACCCAACACCAAAGAAAGTAATCAGGAGTACCTAACTCAAGTACGAGTGGGGGGACGGCGTGGGCTAGTGGTTAAGTGACACAGCTCACAATCCGATGGTGCTGGGTTCACTTCTCAATCACAGCACTGGTCGCTACCCCAGGGAAGCTAACCCTTAGAAATTGTAGGAGGAAGCAGACCCTTACATAAAATGAATGCTGAAGTTGGATGCACTAGGCCGACAGGCACAAAATAAAATTATAGTGCAACGCACACCGCCTAGGGAAATAGAGAAATAATGTGAACGAAAGAAAAAAAGGACGAGTGGCATTATCAATAACTACAACATCCTCTCAATTTTGTATTATTATAAAAATAAGGTGGGAAAATATTTCCTTAGATGACCTCAAAAATATGAAGTGATAATTCAGAAAAATATAAATAGAGACTGATTACTTGAAACTTTTGAAGATAAACATAGATTCTCAATAATGTGATAAAAACTAACATTTTCCTCATTCATTATCAAGGCTGGTGACATAGATGAGGTCAAGTTTTACACAGATGTGCTCCTTTACATAGGGCGTCTGAGCAATGGATGTTGGGGAGAGTTGAAAGAGTTGGTTACGTTTGTTAGCAGAGCATTCAGTTTAGCATCACAAGCAAAGCCAGAGGATGAGGTAAGTTTGGTTGTTCTTTAACCCATTCCACAATTCTAACAAGCCCGACATTGCTTCGTTTTATTCTGTCTAATACTCGTACAAACATTCAGGAGTATTTTATATTAGAAAAATATATTTAGGTTTCTTTTGTAAAGAGATGGTTTACGTGTGGGAAGAAAAGAAACATCTCCATGCTATAATGAATATATATTTTGTGTTTAACTTTCGCATTCTGAATAATGGGTGAAACGTCAAATCCAAGTGAAAAACATAAGAAATCATTTCCAAATGCCTTAAATAAAATTTAAAATCACCATTTGTTTTTATCTTGATAGGACAGAAGTGAAACTCTCTACAATCAAAAGAGCAGTATTTTCAGTTAATTTCTGCGCTATGAAAAAACGTCGGCCGCGAAGCGAAAATTAATTCTGATAACAAACAATGCCCTGGGCAAATTTTTGTGGCAATGGTTACGTAAAAGTTAAGGCTTAGGGTGTAAAGAGTTAAATAGTTCATTCTGGATTTAGCTTCTTATTTGCTAAACTATTAGCTGTGGCTGGTCAAGAGGTTTGGATGTTGGTCTTTGAACACACAGACCTGTGTTCAAATCCTTGGTAAGACATCAGCATTTTTCTATTGGAGGTAAATTAAAAACCTAGTCGGGATCAAGATGCTGAGCAGCGCATGAGCTGCAATGGTCAGTGACCCATAGCTGACTGCTAGCGTCAGGGCCAGCGAACCATAGCTGCCAAGACCCTTCTACACCTCCACGTGGTGATCCTGGATAACAGGCTGCAGTAAGGCAGACTGGCTAAGGAGAAGGGATCGAAGAGGGAATGCTAACCCGGTACTCAAAAAATGCTTGCTGAAGTCGGATGTGTTGGACCGAAAGGTGCAAATATCGCAGCCAAGCTGTAAACAACGACACAACGCATTCCGTTCTCTGGACTACATTCTGCTACTAACCCTTTCAGGGTTTGGTAGCGGAAGATTGAGAACGAAAGAAGAAGAAGAAGAAGAAAAACCTAGTCTGTACAGTGTTTGACAACTATATGGACAGGCAGCCTTCATTTCTCAGCCCTGTATTTCCTGCATGAGGCCCTCAGTAATTGGATAAACGCTGTATGGATATTTTAGTTTGCTAGACTAAGATGACCTTCCAATGGTGAATACCCTTACATAACAGCTGTAGTGGATGACATTCCGAGGATGAATAGCCTTACATAACAGCTGTAGTGGATGACATTCCGAGGATGAATAGCCTTACATAACAGCTGTAGTGGATGACATTCCGAGGATGAATAGCCTTACATAACAGCTGTAGCGAATGACAAAAAACCTATTCACAAGACCATGGAAATTTATTTTTAAAAATGTAATGGAAGCAGAAGTCCCACAGCTGATGCTGTCATCGGGGATGAAGTATTAAAGACTTCATTGTACACAGTCTCAGCTTTTTCTCAGGTGGCATAGTTAGTCCCCTTCATTGCTGTCTTGCCCTTCTTAACTGTAAGTCAAGTACTCATTTGTTGATGAGTAGACTGGAGCATAAAAATGCTGGGAAACAACCCAGCTATCTCTGCCATGAGAAGCAAGCACTCTAGTCACTGCCACTCAAGCTTTACATGGACCAAAAATGTACAGGGGATAATGTAGTCCAGAGAACGGAATGCATTGTGTCAGTTTACAGCTTGACTGCGATATTTGCACCTTTCGGTCCAACACATCCGACTTCAGCAAGCATTTTTTGAGTACCAGGTTAGCATTCCATCTTCGATCCCTTCTCCTTAGCCAGTCTGCCCTGTTGCAGCATGTTATCCAGGATCACTGCATGGAGGTGTAGAAGGGTCTTGGCAGCTATGGTTCGCTTTCCCTGACGCTAGCAGTCAGGTATGGGTCGCTGACCACTGCAGCTCATGCGCTGCTCAGCATCTTGATCCCCCAATTTTATTTTGATTGCGTCTAAAAATGTCTGTCATTATTGATGAGTTATTGCTAATATTTCATAAAAGCTTCTCATGTTTTGTGTCCTTTCTGCTGTAGAAGCTTGTAGAGTACGACATGCTGAGTACATCAGCCATGAAGCTGTTGTCAACTGTATTCAAGATCCTGTCTAGCAGCACAGAGACCGAGGGACATGGAAGAAAGAGCGGGGAAATTGTGAAGAAAATTTGTGAAGGGATAGCTATCCTTGATGTGCCCTTACCCTTCAGTAGAAAAAGTTGCAGGTATTTGTAAATGTGATTGATTGGTTTATTGATTGATTCATCTTTTTGTTTTAAATGAAGCGTAGTGTCACCACAATTCAAACATATGCAGTGGCAGATTCAGTAGCAATGGTTTTGCATGATGCAATTCCTAGTCCTATACACAATCCTGTTTAGTCACTTTTTACAACATGCTTTGAAGGTTACAGTGGGCTTGTTCATTTCAAACCCTGGCTACCACTCAGATGATTTGTAAAGACAGTTATTTTGTTATGAATTCTTAAAAAATTTGTAGTATGAATAAATGAATTTATATTTTTAAACATTATAAATGATAAAATATTGTATAACCAGCAAGCTACTGAGGGGTATTTGAGACAAGGACAGATTTGGAATTTATAAATGAGAGCTAGTCAATAAATATGTCACAAATGGCTATTTAAAAAGAGGGAAATGAGATACAACCTTGAAAACCATTTATTGTTGCACTTACATTGTCCCTTATTTTTCACCATAATTTTCACCTTCTTCTTCTGTTCGTTCTCAATCTCCCGCTACCATGCCCTGAACAGTAGTCTGGAGAATAGAATGCATTGTGTCGCTAGTTTATAGCTTGAATGCAATTATTGCACCTTTCGATCCTACACATCCATCTTCAGCAGCAGGCATTTTTTGAGTACAGGGTTAGCCCTCCCTTTTTGATCCTTTTTCCTTAGGCAGCCAGAGGTGTAGAAGGGTCTTGGCAGCTCTGGTTTGCTGGCCCTGATGCTAGCAGTGAACTATGATATGCTGATCGCTGTAGCTCATGCACTGCTCAGCAACTTGATTCCATATAATTTCCACTAACATTGATACACTCTTACCAGCGCTTTATCAGTGCATCAAAAGCTGCGGCATAAAAGTCTTTAGCCTGCTGTCTCGGCCACATTTGCACTTCATGTTAAACCTCTTCATATTTCATGTAATGTCTCCCACCAAGGTGAGTTTTTAGTGCACCAAACAGGTGGAAATTGCTCGTGGCTAAGTAGGGGTTGTATGGTGGATGTTCAAGAAGTAGCCATCCTAGTTGGTCAATTGTCTCCTGTGTTAATCGAACTATATATACTCTGACGTTATCGTGATGGACATTACTCATCTAGTCAGCAGACTTGTACGTTTTCTTCTGCTTGCATTCCAAAACATCAACAGAGAATCACAGTATGATACAGCATTGATATTATCATGGGTCTTCTCTAAACTGGTTAACAACACTCTGAGAATTCCAAAACAATAAGCATAACTTTCCCTGCTGATAGAGCAACCTTGAATTTCTTGGTAGAAGAAGAATGTGAAGAAGAATGTTTCCATTGAATTGAAACAGACTTTGATTCGTGTTGGTAGTGATGCACACTGGGGAAACAGAGGTCTTGAAGTAAGGTATTCGCCTCGGATGCTGGAAGTCGCTGGTTCAAGTCACTGTGGAGACCAGGATTTTTTCATGTGGATCATTCGGTACAAAATTCCCCGGATCTCTAAGTAGTGAGATCAGACACCCGTAATCAGTGGCGAGCACGTTAAAAATTCAATGGCAGTTGAAAATAGAAAAGAGTAGGCTTAACAGGCACTGCTCGGGCAAAATTCTAGTAAAAAATCTGCTCAAATTATTCTAGGGATTCTCGCCCCACAGAGAATGTCGCAAAAAGGGAACTGTGTGACTATAACATCAGGTCTTGGTTATGTGGTGTTTCCTGTTTTTCAACAAATTACAAAATGTAGTTTTCAACATAACAGTCCTGTGTTTCAACATGATATAACAATCCTATGTTTTAACATAACAATCCTATGTTTCAGCATAACAGTTCTATGTTTTAACATAATATAACAGTCCTATGTTTCAATATAATATAACAGTCCTATGTTCCAACATAATATCACAGTCCTATGTTTCAACATAATATGAAAAACGACCACCAACACTTTGGTCCGACTCCCTTGCATCCCGCAACAACATTTACGATGCCACAGATGGACGACTCATTATCCGCTGGTCCACCGTGGCCCAAGACAGAGACTGTTGGAAGAGAAGTTGGGACCTGCAACGGTGTAACTTCCGCTGAAGAACAGGTCATCCAGTAATAAAAAATATTGTGTTTAACATAATATTACAAAATGTATTTTAATGTAATATAACAAAGTGCTGTGTTTCAGCAGAGTATTGCGAAGCATACATTTGTTCCCAATGGCAGTATCCTTTATAGGACTACCTTAAACGTTTCATCTTTTTTCTGATCTGTAGGAAAGAACAGATATCGAAGGTCCATGTTGGCCGTGTCATCAGTCGATTCATATCCAGCAAGTGGAAGTGTTTAAGATACATATTTGAGCTTTGGGTTGCTGAGGAGAGTCACATTGAGAGTACAGATGGTTTATCTGTGGATCTCTCTAGGGTTCTTAATGATTCAATGGAGGACTTGTCCATTGGCTCCGGCAGCTCTGATGTAGCTATATTTGAGGCTATAGAAGTCTTAATGGAACAGGTGAGAACATTCAAAGTTTCAAAGAGCAGAGAATGAACTTGTGTGTATCATATCAATAAATAGGGGCAGTGTCGCAAAGTTGTTAGTGACTACATTTGCTTGTGTACGGAGTAATGAAACAGTAAGGTTGCGTCTCAGTAGGAAGTAATCCCATTACAAATGTGCTGAATTTGGATGCACTAGTGCAAAACACATTACAGCACTCTCTGCAGTAGAAAACAAGGCAATTAGGAAAACAATGTTGTCTAGGTATGTGAGAGGGAAGCAGAGAACAATCAAACTGTAGCCTGCCAGACACACCGCAAGAGGCAACTAAAGAAGGTGCTGGCATGGGGCTGCTTGCACGATCATGTAGAAGCTAATTACTACAAGAATAGAAAGGAAGACCTTACAACCAATGGTAGAAGACAAGCACAAGTCAGCGTGTTTGTAATATACACCATTACCATCCTTCCTGTTGGATTCAGTGAGAGCATGAGGTCTCCACTGCTGTTGACATCCTTGCCAGAGTTCCAGTTAAAAACATCTAAATATTTATTAGTGATTGTTTGTGTAGCACATTGTTTTGCACAGGAGGTTGCCTGACCGAAGCACAACCCTCTTTAGTATCATGCTACAACATGCATAGAAGGCTGCAGTGGGCCCTACCCTTTTGTCCTTAAATAGGCTCTGCTATTCACAAAGGCCATACATACATGCGTGTGTGTGCGTGCGGGCAGGCGTGTGTGCATGCGTGCTCTCTTGCTCACTGTGGACATTCATGTGTGTGCGGGCGAGGGGTGCATATGTATATGTACACACACACACACACACACAAATATATATATATATATATATATATATATATATATATATATATATATGCATACACACAGAGAGAGGGATATATGACACATATCAGGGGCACTTGATATGAAGCATGAAAAGAAGGCCCTGGCATTGAATAGGACACGCATTAAACAAGAAGGCCGGCTAATAGCATTACATACAGTCTCTGTTCAAGAATCCCCAAGAGAATGGATAGAGTGGCAGACCAAAACAGGTATGGAAGAGAAAAGTTGTGACAAACATAAAGGACATAGGGAAGACGAGGTCTGAGAACGATGGAGGACTTCGTGTAGATTTTTTGAAGAGCTATGCTCTTTAAGGTAGTTACTACCATTTTTAGAGTCCATTGGCAGGTTCTAAATGGCTCAAAAATAAAAGCCATTTGTCAACCCAGTTATCACATCAGACCAATATCCAAACCACTTGACCACCCACTACTCCCTGCTATCTTACATCCATCCAAATATTGTCATCTCTATGCAAACTGATTTCAAATTTGGAAACTAATTAACCTTAACCAACCTGAATAAAAATTGACTCAACTTCATCTGCGACTGCATTATTTTTAGCACGTCACACTTTACTATGGTTGTTGACTTTGAGAGCCTGTAACTTTTTTGTTTGCTTGTCTATAGATATGATTTGTTGTGTGTAGAGCCATAAATGAATAAAGAACTTGTTAGTGTTATTGTTTTTGTTGTGTGTATGTTAGTTTCTGAGATACAAGAAGATGAAGATAAACATTTGTATTACAAAGCACAAACATTTAGAATCACCGATTATGGAACGTCGCCCAACAACCAAAGTGAAATGTGATGTGCTGAAAAAATAATGTGGCAGTGTAAAGGTTCTTCTGCATTCGTTCTCAATCTCCCACTGCTAAGCCCTGAACAGGACGTAGCAAGATGTAGTCCGGAGAACTTCTTCTTCTTCTGCGTACACAGTCAGACAGTAACCATTATTTTTTCGAGAAAAGCGGCGGTCATCCTGAGGCTCTCGCCACTGCCATAGAGCTTGTCTTGCAGTTCCACTGGTAATGGCCACATCTGCTCTCTCTGATCCTCGTATGTCGGGCAGTTCTGCAGCAGATGTTCAGTGGTCATTTTACCAGTACCGCACGGGCATTCGTCGGTACACCCTATCTTCAATTTGTTGAATAGGTGGTACCTCAGTCTGTTGTGGCCAGTGCGAAGTCTGAAGACAACGACCTGCTCTCTTCGGTTCAACTGGTAATAGGCATCGTTTTTGGTGTAACCAGTATGTTCGGTTTCCCATTTGGTCATGTATCTGGCTTTGATAAGCCGTTTTGACTCTTCGTACGTCATACTGGTATCTGTTTGTGGTAGTCTTGCACCTTCTTTTGCCAGTCTGTCTGCCTCCTCGTTGCCTTGGATGTTGCAGTGTGACGGGACCCACTGTACCACTACCCTTTTTGGTGCGGACTGTTGGCACAGTTTGCAGAGTGCTGCTCTTAGGTCATTAAGCTCAGTGTTTTTCTGGCTTTTTAGCGCTGTGACTACTTCGAGAGCATCTGTCAGCAGAACTATATGGCTCTCATTTTCACTATGTGTCACCATTTCTTCCACTGCCGCCCTCAGTGCCTCTGCCTCCGCTCTGAAATTGCTTGTGTACTTACCAGTAGCGAATGACAGTGTTATTTGTCTGCCATTTGGTAGGTTCAGGAATGCTCCTGCCCCTCCGTTCTGTGTAGTGTTTGTTACAGAACCGTCGGTGTATGCATGGGTCCAGTCCATGCTTGGGTAGCTTTTCGTTATGAAGCTTAGGGTAGTGTCTCTCCTTTCTTTTTCAGTCTGGCAGTTTTTGTTTGCAATACCTGGTATATTTTCTACCACCTCTGGAAATATATCCTGCCTCCAGGTAGGTTTTCGTACAGTAGTGATGGGTTTTGGTGTTGTTTGTGCGTTTGTGGGATCTTCGTGCATCTTTGCTTTGGCTATTTCTGCAAAGTTTCTCCGCTTTAGTTTCCCATTTCCCAAATTGTTTAGTCTCTGGTACATTGGATGGTCCGTCAGTCTTCGGAGTTTCTCTGACTGCAGCTGGGCTCTGCAGTCTCTTCTATCGGTCATGGATTGCAGTTTTGTAATCTTTTCAAGTTCTACAATTGGCGTTGACTTCATGCCACCTGTTATAATTCTCATGGCTTGGTTTTGAAGTTTGTTAACTTTATCGAAGTTCGCCTTCGCTGCTGTTGTCCATGCCGCAATGCCATACTCGAGAACTGGTCTCACTCTTCCAGTGTACAGTTTCTTTAGTATGCCTTCGTCTGCTGTCCGGAGAACAAAATGTGATATTTGCACCTTTCGGTCTGACACATCCATCTTCGGCAGAACATAAAGGTTAAAGTCTGATACAATTATGTTTTGTTGCAGTGTTTCTGTTTATTCATTTTTTGGTCGTTTTTTCTGTTTTCCTCAGTTTGTCACAAAAATGGATGCAGCCGCCATCCCCAAACTGTTAGAGCTGGGCTGGTCAAAAGTCATGGAAGAGAAGAAGAACATCAGGTTCTGGAAAAAACTGAAGGCCTTGATACCGCTGGTCTTGCATCCGTCTATACTGTTGCAAGATAGGGACTCAATTATAGGAATTGGATCAGATCGGGTTTGTAAATTTGTTGCAGACATCACTTCTCACAAGTAGGTCAACAAAACAATTTGTTGCAGACGTCACTTCTCACAACTAGGTCAACAAAATTTGTTGCAGACGTCACTTCTCACAACTAGGCCAATAAAACGATTTGTTGCAAACGTAATTTCTCACAACTAGGCCAATAAAACAATTTGTTGCAGACGTCACATCTCACAACTAGGCCAATAAAACAATTTGATGCAGACATAATTTCTCACAACTAGGCCAATAAAACAATTTGATGCAATGTGTTTTTGTGATCTTTATATAAATTATAAAATATCATGTGTTTGTGATATTCATATGAGTATATAATAACCTGTATTTGTGATCTACATATGATTAACATTATATTTGGAGTCTTCATAAACATCCTGTGTTTAGTGGCCTTCATAAGAGTTAAATAACAAAGTTTATGGTTTTCAGCTAATAGGGAAGCTGAGCGGTCTCGGCACAGACAAGACAGGCATCATGTACCTTGTGTTTGACCACCTGTGCAACCAGGTTCTACAAGGAGATCCTGACAGGGCAATTGCTACAAGGCTTATTCCTCTGTTGGTGGAAGGATGCAGTACAGGAACAATTCATAAAAGAGGGGAACGGTAAGTCAGTCTTGTGTTTTGTTTTGGATCTTGTTTAAATTCTTTTAGGACCTGATGTTATTAACAAAAGAACGCCAAGATTGCTGTCCCAGGCTGAAAGGCCTGACACTTCTTCTTCTTCGACGTTTGTCCTGAAAAGAATATTTTGTTATTGTGTGCCATACTTTACAGCTAGGCTGTGATATCATGAAATCTGTGATTGACAATAGGTCTGATAGTTTCACTATAGAAATACGCAGTCTTCAGGTTTTTATCAATCTGATTAATTGTTTTCTGCGGATTTTTTCACAATAGAAATACGTAGCTTTCAGGTTTTTATCAATCTCTGATTAAAAATGTTTAAAAATTAACTTTTGATGTTTTTTGGTAATTGATTACAGTGGCTTATCTTGCATCTCATGGCATACTTAAGAAGGTGGACTGTGTTTCTTCTGTTTGTACTCTCCTTCTTCTTTGATCAACTGATGCTATGCTTCTAGCCCAGTGAGGTTCACTACAGAGACTGCGTTTCAGGTCTTCACCTGTCCCCCACATCTTTTTTCGAGCATGGTCGTTCCCCCAGGTTAGATTGCCTCTCTTTGGTCAGTATAAGTAGGGCAGTCCTGCAAGATATATTCTGGTGTTTGCTTTGGTGCTCTACAATTGCTCGTGACGATGTCTCTGAGATCCATTCTATGGAGGTAGGCCCTGAGTCTGCAATCTCGTGTTCTGATTCGAAAGATCTTTGTCTGCCTATCTCTGCTAAGTTTGTCTATGCTGTCATTTTCTGGCTTGTATTCTTTGTGCTCTCTGTAGTGCAATGCAAGGCTCCTTCGTAAGCTCACCGCTATGGGGATTACAGTATCAATCCCTACTTCATTTGCCTGACTGGGGTGACACAGCCTCTTTCCAGGGAGACCAGCTGGGATGTGAGGTGGGGGTCTTGATCAGTGTTTTTCACCTGACACTGATTACTCTTCACTTCCTGTGAAATGTGAGTGTATTATATTTAGAATAATAATTACTAATCAGTCAATGGGATTGGACCCTCTTTGGCATCAAGATCAATGGCAAGCGACTTAACCACCTCCACTTCGCAGATGACATAGTTCTCATCACAGAGAAAGCCAAAGACACCAATCAGATGGTAGCTATACTTCACAAAGTAGGGAGAAAAGCGGCTCATGACATGAACACCTCCAAGTCATCCTCGATGCCAAGAATCTTGAGGATGTAGAGGAGTATAACTACCTGGGACACTTATTGAACATGCAGAATGACCTAAACCCAGAACTAACAAGGGGTCGTCGCGCAGGCTGGGTGGCATTCTCATCCATAAAGACAGCACTAGACCATACCCAGGACCAGAGTCTGCGCGCCTTCCAATTAAACTCCAGTTCTACCCGCAATATGTTATGCCGCAGAAACAACCAACGTTTGAAAGGTCTTCACAACACTGACATACGGCAAATGCCATTGGTGAAGGATGCAGTTACCTATGCAGACAAGGCAAAGCATTGCTAGGCTGGTCTCCTGCTTTGGAGAGCTGATGACCATTGGAGCAGTCTGGTACCCACGAGACAGAAGACAACCATGAGGAAGACCACCTACCCGCTGGTCTGACTCCCTCGAACACAGAAACAATATCTACAATATGCTACAGATGGGAAACTTATCACACACTGGTTCACCGTGGTCCAAGACAGAATACAATGGAAATGAAGTTGGGACTCGCAGCGGCATGACCGTCTCTGAGGAACGGGTTGTCCGATAATCCAGTAATAATAATTACTTGATCATACTGATACATGTCTGCCTTTGTCTTACATGTGCCAAGTGTGTCATTATTGCTAAATCCACTTGCACTTGAGTTAGGTACTATGTGTATACACACATACTCAATAATTTTATGTATAAGTGCACATTAAAAAAAAAATATGTTTCCAAGTTGTGTAGATTTTGGTTTGTCTAGTGTCTGTGATATCATTGGCTGAAATGAACTTTAATGATATTACTAAAAAAAACAGATATGATGACTCTATTTTTCAGCTTGTGGCTTGACATCTGTGCCTATGTTGAAAGTCTTGGAGATTCATGTGCCGTTAATCAAATCACATCCAGGTATTTGTTGTCATTTATTTTTAGTTTCTACCAAGTGTTATCCGGACTCTAAAGAGGATCAAAGAATAGTAATACTGTAACATGCCAGGCATGTCATAAGAGGGAACTAAGGAGGGTTGTGCGTGTGGTTGGGTACCCCATCCTGTGCAACTTTAAGGAATTAAAACTACAACAACTATGGACAAGTAAACATTTAATGACTTAGCGTGCATTTGTTGAAGATATGTGTTCAATGTGGAGCTGATTTTCACCTGTCGTTGAATATATCATCATCATCTTGTTGTAAGACTGGTTTTAAGGTTGTCTGAGCAAGTCTCTCTATATCTTCTTTGTACACTGTCAGACGTTGACTTTCTGTACGGACCACCAAATAGAGACCTATCGCTCTCGAGTATGGAGGTCAGATACTCCAACTGCATAGTAGTTGGAGATTTCAACAGCCACTCGGAGAGATGAAGATACTCTGACACAGACAGCAGAGGTGACGAAGTGGAAGATTGGGAGATAGATGCAAATCTCTCCCTAATCAATAGGCCGGAGGATAGCCCTAGCTTCTATTCAAGAACATGGCATACCCCCTCGACTCCAGATTTGGCCTTCTCCACGCAGGACATACACCATAAAATAGACCGCCAGGTGCTAAACCAACTGGCAGGTAGCGACCACAGGCCGATCAGGCTAACCATTGACATGGAAGTAGGCCCACAGGAAACAAAACCGCTCCCACGTTGGAATTACAAACGAGCCGACTGGGACAGATTTGCAATCCTGACAGATGGGCTGTGTGAAACCATCAACACACGAAACACCAAAATGAAGCCCATGGTAGAGAGCCTAAGCAAGGCAATAATGCAAGCCGCCACTGAAACCATCCCAAGAGGAGCTAGGAAAAACTATAAGCCCTACTGGAATGATGAGTTGCAGAAAGTGGAAGATGCAGTAACAAATGCTAGGAACATGGCAGAGCGAGAAAAATCCATGGAGGCAAACATCGCACTCAAAGCCGCGGCGGCGAAGTACAAACACACTCTCAAGCAAACAGCAAGAGAAAGCTGGAAAAATAAAACGGAAAGTCTAAACCTGGACAAAGACGGGAACAAGCTATGGAAGCTAGTCAGAGCCATGAACAACGAAACCCCGTCAAATAAACAAATTACTATCAAGCAGGGCGAGAACTTGATCACAGGTAAGAAAGCCGCAAACGCCTTTGTCGATCACTATGCCAGAGCAAACCACATCAAGGTCCCTGCAGATAAACATACAGACATTAGCGAAGAGCTAAAGGGGCACGAAAACATGAATTCGGCACCTGAAGAGCACATGATGGCCAAATTAACAATGCGCGAAATGGAAGAGGCTATGAGAACACTAAAGAAAAGGAAATCTCCCGGAAAAGACGGGATAACAAACGAAATGCTGATGGGGCTGGGCCAAACAGCGAAGAGGAAACTGCTATCGGTCCTGAACCAAAGCTGGAAAAGGGGAATTGTACCACAGGCATGGAAAGACGCAATACTGGTACCAGTACCAAAAACAGGAAAGGACAAAACAGATCCAAATGGATACAGGCCCATAAGCCTACTGAGCTGTGTCGGCAAGCTGATGGAACGGATGATAAACACCAGACTGATGTGGCATCTGGAAGAAAAACGAATACTAATTCCACAGCAAGCCGGCTTTAGACAGCACAGATCCACTGAGGACCAGGTCATCCTCATAGCCCAGGAGATAGAAGATGCCTACCAGGCACAGAAACACACAGTAGCTGTTTGGGTGTATCTGGAAAAGGCATTTGACAAAGTCTGGAAAGAGGGACTTAGAGTCAAGCTAAGAAGAAGTGATGTCTGTGGGAGGATGTACAAGTGGATCAACCACTACCTCAAACAAAGAACGGCCAGAGTCCAAGTACAAGGGCAGACGAGCAAAAAGGTGACACTCGAGCAGGGAGTACCCCAAGGGGGAGTACTGTCACCCACACAATTCCTGGTATATATAAACGATATTACAGAGAATATACCAAGAAGAGTCCATAGCTATATGTTTGCAGACGATCTGGCTATGTGGACCTCTGAAAAGAATCTCACCATAGCAAGAAATCGGATGCAGACGGCCCTAACATCGCTGGAAGAGTGGGCGAACTCATGGCTGGTCAAAATAAACGAGGAGAAAACCACATGCACAATATTCTCGCTTTCATTAAAACCCCAAAGTACCAAATTAAGTCTAAATGGCTAATTCCTGCAGCCAAACGACAACCCAACCTATCTGGGAGTCACATTTGATAGGCGCATGACATGGAAAAGTCAGATTGAGAGAAACCGAATGAAAGCCAGAGAAAGAATGGCAATCATGAGGAAACTTGCTGGCACTAGCTGGGGAGCAGACGAAGGCATACTAAAGAAACTGTACACTGGAAGAGTGAGACCAGTTCTCGAGTATGGCATTGCGGCATGGACAACAGCAGCGAAGGCGAACTTCGATAAAGTTAACAAACTTCAAAACCAAGCCATGAGAATTATAACAGGTGGCATGAAGTCAACGCCAATTGTAGAACTTGAAAAGATTACAAAACTGCAATCCATGACCGATAGAAGAGACTGCAGAGCCCAGCTGCAGTCAGAGAAACTCCAAAGACTGACCGACCATCCAATGCACCAGAGACTAAACAATTTGGGAAATGGGAAACTAAAGCGGAGAAACTTTGCAGAAATAGCCAAAGCAAAGATGCACGAAGATCCCATAAACGCACTAACAACACCAAAACCCATCACTACTGTATGAAAACCTACGTGGAGGCAGGATATATTTCCAGAGGTGGTAGAAAATATACCAGGTATTGCAAACAAAAACTGCCAGACTGAAAAAGAAAGGAGAGATACTACCCTAAGCTTCATAACGAAAAGCTACCCAAGCATGGACTGGACCCATGCATACACCGACGGCTCTGTAACAAACACAACACAGAACGGAGGGGCAGGAGCATTCCTGAACCTACCAAATGGCAGAAAAATAACACTGTCATTCGCTACTGGTAAGTACACAAGCAATTTCAGAGCGGAGGCAGAGGCGCTGAGGGCGGCAGTGGAAGAAATGGTGACACACAGTGAAAATGAAAGCCATATAGTCCTGCTGACAGATGCTCTCGCCGTAGTCACAGCGCTAAAAAGCCAGAAAAACACTGAGCTTAATGACTTAAGAGCAGCACTCTGCAAACTGTGCCAGCAGTCCGCACCAAAAAGGGTGGTGGTACAATGGGTCCCATCACACTGCAACATCCAAGGCAACGAGGAGGCAGACAGACTGGCAAAAGAAGGTGCAAGACTACCACAAACAGATACCAGTATGACGTACGAAGAGGCAAAACGGCTTATCAAAGCCAGATACATGACCAAATGGGAAACCGAACATACTGGTTACACCAAAAACGATGCCTATTACCAGTTGAACCGAAGAGAGCAGGTCGTTGTCTTCAGACTTCGCACTGGCCACAATAGACTGAGGCACCACCTATTCAACAAATTGAAGATAGGTGGCACCGACGAATGCCCGTGCGGTACTGGTAAAATGACCGCTGAACATCTGCTGCAGAACTGCCCGACATACGAGGATCAGAGAGAGCAGATGTGGCCATCACCAGTGGAACTGCAAGACAAGCTCTATGGCAGTGGCGACAGCCTCAGGATGACCGCCGCTTTTTTCGAAAAAATAATGGTTACTGTCTGACTGCGTACGCAGAAGAAGAAGAAGAAGAAGACGTTGACTTGAATTTTTTTCATAGAAAGCAGCGGCCATCCTGAGGCTGCTGATACTGCTATAGAGCTTGTCTAGTACTGGCCACATGTGCTTTTTCTGGTCCTCGTATGTAGGGCAATTTTGCAGCAGATGTTCAGGGGTCATTTTCCCAGTTCCACTTGTGTCCTCGTCAGTAGCACCTATCTGCAGTTTATTTAATAGATGGTACCTCAGTCTGTTGTGGCCTGTATGGAGTCTGAAGACCATCACCTGCTCTCTTCTGTCTTAGTTGACCTGTACTTCTACATGAGCAAATGCCCCTGTGCAGGTCCCAGCTCTCGCATGAGCTAGATGTAGCCGGGAGGAGGATTTCCTGCTTAGTGGGCTAGACTCGAGCAGCTTATTACTCTGCTGTGTTAGGACAATTGCAGTGGACAGTAGTTAACCGTTTTGCGAGTCCATCTTAATAGACTCAAACACCAGAGCAAAATAAACCTGCAGCCCGTTAGGTGCCATCTATGCTGACTCTTAATAAACCACCTAACTATGGCCGATGTTTTGTCATGTTACACAACTAGTCGCCTCCTACGAAATGTTCTCTGTGGGGCAGTGGTGCTATTCTTATCCTTGTTGCACACAAAGCCCCCAGCGGAATTCTGTTTCACTGGCAATATAATTTTTTGTGTAGCCAGTATGCTCTGTTTCCCATTTGTTCATGTATCTGGCCCTAATAAACCTTCTGCCTTTCTATCTGACTCTATCCTCTGCAGTTCTCTTTATTTCACCAATAGGTTCATACTTTAATGTCTCTACATGCTTGAGATGTAAAGATGAGTCTTCATTGCTCCCTTCCTCTTTTCACCTGGATCTTGCCCTCTAGTATCTTCTGTAGAAGACTTTTATGTCACATATTGTGATCCAGCCAACTCAATCTTCATATTTGTATCATTTTCAGTATTTGTCTTTGAGAGCCTAACTCAATGAAAACATTTGTAATTGAGTCTTCTTTCTGCCCAACTCACTCTTCCATTCTACGATAGCACCATATTCCAAGCTTCTTTTCATCCTTTGCAAATGAGACAATAGACAAAGTTTCTTGAACAAAATTACAATGTCAGGGGGTAAAGTTTCTTGAAGAAAAAATACAGTGACAATTGGCAAAGTTTCTTGAAGAAAAAACTGCCAATGTGCAATGTCTTTGAAAAAAAATACTTTGACAATATGCAAAGTTTCTTGATGAAAAATACTTTGACAATATGCAAAGTTTCTTGATGAAAAATACTTTGACAATATGCAAAGTTTCTTGATGAAAAATACTTTGACAATATGCAAAGTTTCTTGATGAAAAATACAATGACAATTGGCAAAATTTTGTAATTCAAGAAACTTTGCCCATTGTCACAGTTGCAAAGAAGGATATTAAAAAAAAAATTGGAAGCATTTCTTCTACTCCTTCGTTGTTCATTCTAAAACTCCTGCTACTAAGCACTGATAAGGACTTTGCAAGTAGCAGGATGTAATCCGGAGAACGGAATGTGGTGCGTTGTAGTTTACAGCTTGTCTGTGATATTTGCAGACCTTTTGGTCCAACACATCTGACTTCAGCAGGCATTTTTATGTATTGGGTTAGCTTTCCCTCATTGATCCCTTCTCCTTAGCCAGTCTGCTCTGTTGCAGCCTATTATCCAGGAGTACCACATGGAAGTGTAGAAGGGTCTTGGCAGCTCTGGTTCGCTGGCTCTGACGCTAGCAATCAGCTTTGGATCGCTGACCACTGCAGCTGATGCACTGCTCAGTCTGCAAGCATTTGAAACATGGTTTTATCATAGAATGAAGGAGTGAGTTGGACAGAAAGACGATCCAATGGCAATACCCTCATTTAGGTACCCTGAGTCCATGTTTCAGCCTCATACAGTGCAACTGACCATACATGAGCAATAATCTTTTTTTTCATCAGTTTTATTCAGATATTCTTTGAGGTTAGCAATTTGCATTTTTATAGGTAATTGATTCTCGTCATTCAACAGAAACATTAATAATATTTGACCAATGTACTTAAACATTAATTAAGCTAGTGCAGAAGTGGTGAATCTTTTTAAGAGGGGAAAAGTCATACACTACTGAATAGACTAGAGAAGATCTGAGAATTGAACCCAGCCTCTTTGTTACAAAAGATATATGCTCCAACTGCTTTACCACTCTGACATGGCCATCTAAATTATACAAAACCTTTTAAAAAAACGTCTAATTTACAGCTGGATAGAGTGGAGCGGAGCCGCGTAGCGCAGTGGTTAGCGTGCTGGCTTCGCATCTGAGTGGTCCTGGGTTCATTCCCCAGTTGAGGCGGTAAGGTTTTTTTCAGACCGCAATGGCTCCCGGGTCGACCCAGCCTTAAATGGGTACCGGTTCAGTCCAGGAAGTAAAAGCGGCGAGGGATAGGAGATGGCTACCGCCCTCATATAGCCGAGCCTTTGAAATGTGAGATCGCTAACACCTCACACCCCTACGGCAGTAATGCTATGGGATACTTTACTTTACTTTACTTTTTTTACTAGAGTGGAGCATGCTGAGACAAGGGATTTTAATTGGTTTATTTGCATGAGGCTTGAAGGAAGGCAATTTTGAAAGAAATGGATCCACTGTTGTGAGTTAGGGAAGGTAATGTGATGATGTTCGTCCATCACGTGTGATGAAGACCACTCTCTCTGTTTAGCAGTGTGGACAGTCTTTTCTCTTGCTGTGTCTGCTGAAATGTCAACCTTGCTCTCTCGTCCTGAGCTACCTTTGGCCACTGACAAAATGTTATCGAGATGACTGAAGATAGCACAGCATGCAGATTTTTTCTCAGTGCATACAGCTGAACTTTACGAGATTGGTGCCCTTCACCATAGCTGCAGACAGTGTTGATTTTGGTGTGACTGTGAAATGTAGATACGGGACTATAATGGACTAGAACACGCACTAGGGATTTATGTCCAACACATCACTCACATGCTGAGTGATGTCCCTACGACCTATTGTGGTTATGGGAAAGGCAACACACATTGATAGATATCATCCCCTCTCTGTTGCCTTGCAGGATTACTGTTTAAGGGAAAGGCTTCGGGAGTAAACCCAGAAGGTAATGTAGGGAGCAATAGATCCACTGTTGTGAGTTAGGAAAGTCAATGTACAGAGGAATGGAACCACTCACTCACTTGATAAGGTTTAAGACCTAGTAAAATAGTCTCTAATACTCAGGATGAAAAGAATAGAACCGCTGTCATCTTCTAAGCTCGTTGCAAAAGGTGACTAAAGAGAATTGTGTTTTGGACTGACATTGTCATCAGATACTCATGAGCAGTATAATAAGCAGACTAATTCATTTCTTTTGTTTTCACCAGTGTTTCAAGAAATGACCTCTATACTCGTGTCATTGTTCTCAACTGGCTGTCAAGACTCTCTTCTGAAGTTCCAGCAGATCGCAGGTTTGTCCTGGCATTCCTGCAGTCACTGAAGACCAAGTACATCACCATTGCAGCGTTAACAACCTACAAACAGTTTGCTAACTCTCTTAGTCACAGACAGAAGCACCGAATGGTTCTGGTCTTCCTGTTACTGGTGGATTTCATAAAGAAGGTCAGTCCTTGTGCTCAGCCAGCTCTTATTTGTTGTGACGTGGGAGAAGAGTTTCAAATCAGGCAAAATTCAAAATTATGTTAAAAAATCTACCCACTCTATTATGGGATCCTCACCGTTGCTATAGAGTCCGTTCATTGTGCTGAGATTCTAAAATAAATATGGCGAAGAACAAAGCACTAATGGGTTAGATCTTGTGCAATAGCGTTTTCAACTAAACTAAACAAAGGTAGAGGAGGAACACCTTTGCTTAGGACACTTTCTATTTTTCACTCCCTCCCTGTGCACTATTTCCTGTAAATGAGGCCATTTGTCACTGTTGTTGTTGTTAAACCTCTTTGCTATGTCATGATTGTAAATTATCTATTGTTTTCTCTCGATATCGTCATCAGTTTTTCCAGTAACTGCCCATTATCTGTTATTTTCCTTCAAGAAATTTAGCTCGTCACTTATTTTTTCCTTCAAGAAATTTCGCTTGTCACATATTTTTTCTTTTCAAGTTTTTTTGCCCATTGTCAGTTTTTCTTTTCCAGGAACATTTTCCATTGTCACAGTGTTGTTCTTCAAAGAACGTTGCACATTGTCAGGCTTTTTTAAATTTAAGAAACTTTGACGATTGTTACTATTTTTCTTCCAAAATTTCGGCTCATTGTCACAGCATTTGTTTTTTCAGAAATTGTGCCCATTGTCACTGTTTTTTTCTTCACGAAACTTTGCCCATTGTCACGTTCAAAAAGTAAATTTGTATATCTACTTCCAAGAGATCACGAACTCCCATTTCATAAATCTGGAGATCTCACATAGGATAACAGCGGGCTGGCTCAACTGTATTAAACCCATTCTGCAACAGATGCGAAACGTTAACGCTAGGGCTCACGCCTTTAACAGTGTTGTTATTCCAGTCATGGTATATGGCTGCGAGGTGTGGAACCTACAGAAAGCTGATGCAGATCGCGACTCCGTGTTGCTCAATAAGCGATGGAATGAAGAACATTGAAGATCTCCATTCGAGACCAAATCCGCAATGCAGAAATCAGACGTCAAACTTCAGACACGCATCAGACACGCGTACTTGATTTAATACCAGGATTTTGAGATTTTGAGTGTGATCAATTTCTTTACTCCTTAGCTCTTCCACATCCTTATTAGTTGTCAATAGGATTATTAACAAACTGGAATCCCACAGTGATCTTTTATGTTTATTGAGTGTTTGTTATTCCCTTCTATATATAACAGGTTTGACTATTTACCATTTAATATAATATTTTTGACAATTTATTGTACTGGATACCTTTCATTCTTGCTTGGGCCAATCTGTTATTTATTTCCAAAGCTCATTTGCATCTGATTAGTGAAGTTGTAGATCTTGCTTTTCATGGTAAAGATATGTGCTTTAAGTTCCCATTACTGACACTCTCCAGTCAACCAAGCTGCAAATGGGTACCAGACTGATCTACTCACACAACTGATAAATTTGAAGACCTAGTATAATAAAGTCAGCAATACCCGGGATGAAAAGAATAGGACCACTGTCACCCTCTAAGCATGTTGTAAAAGACAACTAAAGAGGATTGTTCTGAGAACCTCATCATGTAAAAAACATACTTGCTGCTGTGAAAGCTCAGATACAGAATTCTTGTAAAGGGACCAGCTGCGGTTAAAGTGAATGCTTCACATTGGAGTGAAAAGTTGAATGATGGCAGATGCTGGGAAGTGGGTTTCCTTTTAAAGGGGCCAGCTGCAGGGTCAGCCTATGTTTTACATTGGAGCTAAAATATGAATGATGAATGAATGAATACTTCATCTCGTATGGGAACATCAGCTGTAGGAATACCTTTTCTTTTCTGAATTCGGGTATAAGGGTAGTCACATAGCAGACACTGCTGTCGGGTATAAGGGTAGTCAAATAGCAGACACTGCTGTCGGGTATAAAGTGGTAGAGAATTCATTATAATAGACCTCTGCTTGTTTATGAGGAGCGATGACTAGTTCCCTTTTTCATTGCCTTTTCTTATCTAACATTATGCCAAATACCCATTTACAGTTGGGTTGACTGGAGCATACTGGTAATGAAAGTTGAACCTTTTATCTGTACTATGAAAAGCAAGTGCTCTACCACTGCACTAATCTGACATTGTTGTTTCGTGGTTCTAGTCTTGCACATTGTGGATTTGGTGGTGCTAGTCTTGCACATTGTGGATTTGGTGGTGCTAGTCTTGCACATTGTGGATTTGGTGGTGCTAGTCTTGCACATTGTGGATTTGGTGGTGCTAGTCTTGCACATTGTGGATTTGGTGGTGCTAGTCTTGCACATTGTGGGTTTGGTGGTGCTAGTCTTGCACATTGTGGATTTGGTGGTTCTAGTCTTGCACATTGTGGATTTGGTGGTTCTAGTCTTGCACATTGTGGATTTGGTGGTTCTAGTCTTGCACATTATGGAAGTTATAAATTAATTGTGTTTATTTTATTTCAACTTATAAATCAACCTTTCTACGGTTTTACTTGCCCTGCACCTATGTGATTTATATATGTGCACAAGTTGTTGAAAATCTGTTGGAATTCTAGTTTTGATAAAAGGAGAGGTTATTGAAATGGTTACATATAATAATTTTTGTTGTTCATCAGAGTGAAAGTGAGGAGTATCTCACAATCCTGTGGCATGGACTTGAAGTGGAATCTCATCCTTCAGTTCGTCAGATGCTTGAATGGCTAGTCATGATTCTTATTGTCCGCAATCCAGACAGTGTTTCATGCATTATGGATGTCTTCAAGCTGGTAAGTTGATGTAATGCTGGAGTGATCCAGGGAAATAAAGACTATCACTAAAGTAAGATTGTTTAATTCCAATGTCAAGTCAGTACTTCTATATGGAGCAGAGTCAGAGAATGCAGAGAAAACTTAAGTCACTCGTCAATGGATGTCTGCGGAGTATAAAGGAAATAGGTTGGCAAGATGTGATAAGGCGTGAAGACCTATGGAAAAGGAGCCAACAACAACCAGTGGAGCAACAAATCAAATGTAAGAAATGGGGTTGGATAGGAAATATGCAATGGAAAGCACCATCAAACGTAGCCAAACAGACTCTGACATGGAATCTACAGGGAAAGAGAAAGATAGGTAGATAAAAAAAATACCTGGAGAAGAGACTGAAAACGAACTTAGGTCCCTGGACTTCAACTAGAGAGAGGCGGAAAGGGCAGCGTAAGATTGAACTTGCTGGAGGAGAGTTGTCAATGATCTATGCCTTGAAAGGAGCGATGGACATTGATTGATTGATGCTGAAGTTTGATGAGAATAAATGTTGCATCAAATCAGATCTGAGCTAAGCAACATCTAAATCACCTGGGCTGCTCACCTGCACTGGCTTCCTTCCTACAGAGTAACCCCAGGAACTGACAGAGCTGATGTCTAGTCAAAAGTGGGAGAAAACATGAAACAACCCTGCCATACACACTACCATACCAAGAGTCAAAATCTCTCATCCACAATCAGTGTAGATCTGGTCTAGAGGGACAATATCTGAAGACAACAAATCTAACCCAATTGTCCAGCTGCATAAACAAAAGTAGGTCACCCTATTTCATCTAAGAACAGGCCACTGCAGATTGACACCAATTGTGTCTGATATTTTTAATGGAGTTAAGTTTTATTTATCTAAGAATAAGTATAACGGCCAGCGCTACATCCAAGGGAACATTCAGGAGAGGAAAACCTAAGATGCAAGGGACAGAAAATATACAGAATTAGATAGGAAAAAAACTTGGATAAAGAGAGTAATGGCAATAAACAGACAGAAGTATGAATAAACAATTTGTAATAGAGTGAGATGTGGTACTCTAACAACCACCTAGATTAGTAATTCCAAACCGCAGGTCCTCAGACTGCTACTGGTCCGTAGAAATTTCCTGCAGGTCCAGGAAAAAGAAAATCACTGCTGAACCGCTTATCTATTTACTGCTGGAATTCTGGTTATTTTAAATGGCTATAGAATTTTCATTTTATATATTAACTTTAACAATTAATAGACAAAATACTATATAAATAATGGGATTTTTTTTTCTGAGCAGTCCACAAAAATTTTGAATTATTTTCACATTCCGCAAAAATTTGACTATTTTTCAGCCTGAACAATTGTTACTGTTTTCACCAGCTACGAGTGTCAAAAGGTTGGGAAACACTGACTAAACTACAGAAAAGAAGAAGGGGAAGGGAGTGAAGTGTTTCTGATTTTCCTAGATTTCCATAATGTATCCAAAGCAATTTTTGTTAACATGATGATGTTTACCCACGTAAAACGACTACCACCACAACGCGCGGGCGCAACCCCCCCCCCCCCCCACATCTGCTCCCCCCACACATCTGCTCTCTCTGATCCTCGTATGTTGGGCAGTTTTGCAGCAAATGCTCAGCGGTCATTTTCCCGGTATCACACGGGCATTCGTCGGTGCCACCTATCTTCAATTTGTTGAATAGGTGGTACCTCAGTCTATTGTGGCCAGTGCGAAGTCTGAAGACCACGACCTGCTCTCTTCTGTTCAACTGGTAATAGGCATCGTTTTTGGTGTAGCCAGTATGTTCGGTTTCCCAATTGGTCATGTATCTAGCTCTAATAAGCCGTTTTGACTCTTCGTATGTCATACTAGTATCTGATTGTGGTAGTTTTGCACCTTCTTTTGCCAGTCTGTCTGCCTCCTCAAAAAGGGGAAAGAAAGAAGATCCAAAGCAATAAAATGCTCTCTTGGTTTCTGGATTCTTAACTTGATATCATTATTTGTTCCTTCCAATGTGGATAGTATCTCAGTCTGTTGTGATTTCTTGGAGAGCACATCATAATGTGGTTTGGGGGTATTATGTTCCACCCAAAATCAATAGATGGTCATCATTATATAATTGATAACTAAAATATGAAGGGTTATAAATAATGAATTGATTACCTTTATCATCCACAGTATGACAACAAGCGCAGTGTGTGTCTCTGCTCCCTCTTCCTCATTATATCTCATTTAGGCACAAAGCTGCCTGCTCATATGCAGGTATTATCTCTGAATGTATATCCACTACAGATGTCTGTCTGTGTTTATCTTATTTAATAGCAGTATAAGTGTATGTAAACCATATTCTGCTAAGAATACAATTGAAGAGTCTTTGACACCATTGAAGAACATTATTACCATAACCGAGATAAGGAAATTGCTGTCTTTTTACAATCACAAGGATAAGAAATTAAACTTTTACAAGAAACCATCAACACACGAAACACCAAAATGAAGCCCATGGTAGAGAGCCTAAGCAAGGCAATAATGCAAGCCGCCACTGAAACCATCCCAAGAGGAGCTAGGAAAAACTATAAGCCCTACTGGAATGATGAGTTACAGAAAGTGGAAGATGCAGTAACAAATGCTAGGAACATGGCAGAACGAGAAAAATCCATGGAGGCAAACATCGCCCTCAAAGCCGCCGCGGCGAAGTACAAACACACTCTCAAGCAAACAGCAAGAGAAAGTTGGAAAAATAAAACGGAAAGTTTAAACCTGGACAAAGAAGGGAACAAGCTATGGAAGCTAGTCAGAGCCATGAATGACGAAACCCCGTCAAATAAACGAATTACTATCAAGCAGGGCGAGAACTTGATCACAGGTAAGAAAGCCGCAAACGCCTTTGTCGATCACTATGCCAGAGCAAACCACATCGAGGTCCCTGCAGATAAGCATACAGACATTAGCGAAGAGCTAAAGGGACACGAAAACATAAATACGGCTCCTGAAGAGCACATGATGGCCAAACTAACAATGCGCGAAATGGAAGAGGCTATGAGAACACTAAAGAAAAGGAAATCTCCCGGAAAAGACGGGATAACAAACGAAATGCTGATGGGGCTGGGCCAAACAGCGAAGAAAAAACTACTATCAGTCCTGAACCAAAGCTGGAAAAGGGGTATTGTACCCCAAGCATGGAAAGATGCAATACTGGTACCAGTACCAAAAACAGGAAAGGACAAAACAGATCCAAATGGATACAGGCCCATAAGCCTACTGAGCTGTGTCGGCAAGCTGATGGAACGGATGATAAACACCAGACTGATGTGGCATCTGGAAGAAAAACGAATACTAATTCCACAGCAAGCCGGCTTTCGACAGCACAGATCCACTGAGGACCAGGTCATCCTCATAGCCCAGGAGATAGAAGATGCCTACCAGGCACAGAAACACACAGTAGCTGTTTGGGTGGATCTGGAAAAGGCATTTGACAAAGTCTGGAAGGATGGACTTAGAGTCAAGCTAAGAAGAAGTGATGTCTGTGGGAAGATGTACAAGTGGATCAACCACTACCTCAAACAAAGAACGGCCAGAGTCCAAGTACAAGGGCAGATGAGCAAAAAGGTGACACTCGAGCAGGGAGTACCCCAAGGGGGAGTATTGTCACCCACACTCTTCCTGGTATATATAAACGATATTACAGAGAATATACCAAGAAGAGTCCGTAGCTCAATGTTTGCAGACGATCTGGCTATGTGGACCTCTGAAAAGAATCTCACCATAGCAAGAAATCGGATGCAGACGGCCCTAACATCGCTGGAAGAGTGGGCGAACTCATGGCTGGTCAAAATAAACGAGGAGAAAACCACGTGCACAATATTCTCGCTCTCATTAAAACCCCAAAGTACCAAATTAAGCCTAAATGGCAAAATCCTGCAGCCAAACGACAACCCAACCTATCTGGGAGTCACATTTGATCGGCGCATGACATGGAAAAGTCAGATTGAGAGAAACCGAATGAAAGCCAGAGAAAGAATGGCGATCATGAGGAAACTTGCTGGCACAAGCTGGGGAGCAGACGAAGGCATACTAAAGAAACTGTACACTGGAAGAGTGAGACCAGTTCTCGAGTATGGCATTGCGGCATGGACAACAGCAGCGAAGGCGAACTTCGATAAAGTTAACAAACTTCAAAACCAAGCCATGAGAATTATAACAGGTGGCATAAAGTCAACGCCAATTGTAGAACTTGAAAAGATTACAAAACTGCAATCCATGACCGATAGAAGAGACTGCAGAGCCCAGCTGCAGTCAGAGAAACTCCGAAGACTGACGGACCACCCAATGTACCAGAGACTAAACAATTTGGGAACTGGGAAACTAAAGCGGAGAAACTTTGCAGAAATAGCAAAAGCAAAGATGCACGAAGATCCCATAAACGCACTAACAACACCAAAACCCATCACTACTGTACGAAAACCTACTTGGAGGCAGGATATATTTCCAGAGGTGGTAGAAAATATACCAGGTATTGCAAACAAAAACTGCCAGACTGAAAAAGAAAGGAGAGACACTACCCTAAGCTTCATAACGAAAAGCTACCCAAGCATGGACTGGACCCATGCATACACCGACGGTTCTGTAACAAACACTACACAGAACGGAGGGGCAGGAGCATTCCTGAACCTACCAAATGGCAGAAAAATAACACTGTCGTTCGCTACTGGTAAGTACACAAGCAATTTCAGAGCGGAGGCAGAGGCACTGAGGGCGGCAGTGGAAGAAATGGTAACACACAGTGAAAATGAGAGCCATACAGTCCTGCTGACAGATGCTCTCGCCGTAGTCACAGCGCTAAAAAGCCAGAAAAACACTGAGCTTAATGACTTAAGAGCAGCACTCTGCAAACTGTGCCAGCAGTCCGCACCAAAAAGGGTAGTGGTACAGTGGGTTCCGTCACACTGCAACATCCAAGGCAACGAGGAGGCAGACAGACTGGCAAAAGAAGGTGCAAGGCTACCACAAACAGATACCAGTATGACGTACGAAGAGTCAAAACGGCTTATCAAAGCCAGATACATGACCAAATGGGAAACCGAACATACTGGTTACACCAAAAACGATGCCTATTACCAGTTGAACCGAAGAGAGCAGGTCGTTGTCTTCAGACTTCGCACTGGCCACAACAGACTGAGGTACCACCTATTCAACAAATTGAAGATAGGGTGTACCGACGAATGCCCGTGCGGTACTGGCAAAATGACCACTGAACATCTGCTGCAGAACTGCCCGACATACGAGGATCAGAGAGAGCAGATGTGGCCATTGCCAGTGGAACTGCAAGACAAGCTCTATGGTAGTGGCGAGAGTCTCAGGATGACCGCCGCTTTTTTCGAAAAAATAATGGTTACTGTCTGACTGTGTACGCAGAAGAAGAAGAAGAAGAAACTTTTACAAAAGGATAAGAAAATTAACTTATACAAAAGATAAAAAAACTGTTATACAATCACACAATAATAAATTATACTGTTATATAATCACAAGGACAAGGTATTAAACCATTTATACAATCACTATGATTTGAAAATAAACCATTATACAATCACAAGAATAGTAAAATAAAGTATTATTCAGTCCCAAGGATAAGAACAAGACTTACATAATTACAAGGATAATAAAATAAAGTTGTACAGTCACAAAGATAAAATAAACTATTGTACAATCGCAAAGATAAGAAAATAAACTACTATACAATCACAAAGATAAAAGAATAATCTATTATACAATCACAATAATAAGAAAATAAACTATTGTACAATCACAATGATAAGAAAATCAATTATTATACAAATCCTTTATAAGAAAATACACTTCTACAGTCATAAGGATAAGAATATAAGCTGTTATGCAACCATAAGGTTATGAAAATAAGCCGGTATGCAATCATAAAGCTAAGAAAATAAGCCGTTATGCAATCATAAGGTTAAGAAAATAAGCCGTTATGCAATCATAAGGAAAAGAAGATATACATTTATGTGACAGCTTTTATCCTCACTCATGCCAGCTAAATAAACTTTCAGACTACAATAAAATCACCCTCCAGTGGATTCCAACTCACTGCGACATACCTGGAAATGAATGGGTGGACAGACTGGCAAGGGAAGGAAGACAAAGAGAACAGTTCACCTATCCAGTGTCACTGCCAGAGGTCAGGGCACACATAAAAAAAAAAATACAAACAACTTTGGATAGAGAGAACAAACAGCAAATACCCACAGGACCCAATCAATAGATTGAATAGGAAACTGTATACCACAATTTTCCGCCTCAGAACAGGTCATTACAGACTAAATGCACACATGCATAAAATGAAAGCAGCACAGACTGCACAATGCACATGTCAGAGGGGACCCCATACTCCAGAACACATCCTGCAAACATGTCTACGGCTCCTGTGAGAAGACCTGGCCCGAGGAAAGAAACATATAAGAGAAACTGTGGGGAACCATTAAGAACCTGTTACTGACATGTCACTTGATGGAGTCGGCCGATCTGGTGGCATAAAACGAGCACATGAAACCGAACGCAAAGAAGAAGCAGAAGATCCTCACTCAGAGCTTTCTTGTCCTGTTGTTGATACATCAACTTTCTAGTCCTGTCGTTGATATATCAACTTTCTTGTCCTGTCATTGATACATAAACCTTCTTGTCCTGTCGTTGATACATCAATATTTGAGCATTTGCTCTTCAAGGCTGTTCCTCCACTATTAGCGTGAGAAAGCATTTCTACATCATCTGGATCTGCCGAAGATGGATGTGTCAGACCAAAAGGTGCAAAAATCGCAGTCAAGCTGTAAACTAGCGACACAACGCATTCCGTTCTCCTAACTACATCCTGCAACTTGCAAAACCCTGATTAAGGCTTAGTAGCGGGAGATTGAGAATGAACACAGAAGAAGAACATCATCTGGAGATACTGTGGTCCAAAAATAGTTTTACTGTGCTCATTCTCCGCCATCATTTGAATCCTAAAATTTGTATCCTAACAATTGTATGCTCATTCTCTGCCATCATTTGTATCCTAACATTTATATTCTCATTCTCCGCCATCATTTGAATCCTAACATTTGTATTCTCATTCTCCACCATCATTTGTATCCTAACATTTGTATTCTCATTCTTCGCCATCATTTGTATTCTAACATTTGTATTCTCATTCTCCGCCATCATTTGTATCCTAACATTTGTATTCTCATTCTCCGCCATCATTTGAATCCTAACATTTGTATTCTCATTCTCCGCCATCATTTGTATCCTAACATTTGTATTCTCATTCTTCGCCATCATTTGTATCCTAACATTTGTATTCTCATTCTCCACCATCATTTGTATCCTAACATTTGTATTCTCATTCTTCGCCATCATTTGTATTCTAACATTTGTATTCTCATTCTCCGCCATCATTTGTATCCTAACATTTGTATTCTCATTCTCCGCCATCATTTGAATCCTAACATTTGTATTCTCATTCTCCGCCATCATTTGAATCCTAACATTTGTATTCTCATTCTCCGCCATCATTTGTATCCTAACATTTGTATTCTCATTCTCCACCATCATTTGTATCCTAACATTTGTATCCTCCATGGCTCAAGATCGAAAGTTTAATCAGAAGCACTTTATTATCCTGACTCATTATACCCAATGGCTTAAAATAGGAGCAAAGAGTGGTAACACTATAACAGACCTTATGATGTAACTAATGAAAGTTGTGCATGGGTTAGTCTACCTCATCCTGTAGACAGTTTAAGCTACAAAAACTTCAATAGTTATAGATTGATCAACATTTTATGACTTGATGTGGACCTATTCTCCACAGGGAGCTTATAAAGTTTTGATGATAATGATCATACCTTTAAATGAGTTTTTCTGACCTGTTTATCATTTTGGCTGGTTTCTTTAAATCTGTTGTAGGTTAGTCTGGTTGTTACTCACGGGAGGTGAGTGTCTGCATCCTTAGTTACCTCCAGTCATCTTGACATTTT
Source organism: Ariolimax columbianus (assembly GCA_036924085.1). Lineage (NCBI taxonomy): Eukaryota > Metazoa > Mollusca > Gastropoda > Stylommatophora > Arionidae > Ariolimax > Ariolimax columbianus. Next base: position 33,504,238 of record JAVGWX010000013.1, on the reverse strand, counting down.
TCTTGCCATTGGTTCAATGTAGTTTGGGACCAGAGAGTGAGGCCGATGACCAGTGCTGTTTCTTCCTCACTATAATCCAAAAACAGCGCAAGTTACTTCATCAAGATAAAACCATTTGCTGATGTTGCCATCATCGCTTGCAATGGGCAACTAACTACCAAAACCAACTTGAGGATGTATGGACATGTAACAGGACCCTAAATAGGGCTTTGCAAGTAGCAGGATGTTGTTCAAAGAATGGAATGTGTTGTGCCGTAGTTTACAGCTTGTCTGCGATATTTGCACCTTTTGGTTCAACACATCAGACTTCAACAGGTGTATTTCAATACCAGGTTAGCCATCCCTTTCCGATCCCTTCTCCTTAGCCAGTCTGCTCTGTTGCAGCCTGTTATCCAGGATTACCATGTGGAGGTGTAAAAGCTGGCCCCGACGCTAGCAGTCAGCTATAGGTTGCTGACTTCTGCAGCTCATGCACTGCTCAGCATCTTGATTCTATCTTTGGTTATGAAAGGTTATGCTAGACCACAGCTCTTCACAATGAGATCATGTGGTATAAGGTTAAGCAGGACGGAAGCCCTCCACACCAACACCTCACTTCCTTCATCTTCTTCTTCCCTGTAGTCTAGGTGGTTGTTAGAGCACCCCCATCTCTTTCTCTTATAAATTATAAATGATAAATTTCTTTTATTGCCATGACTATCACTATCCAAGTTTTCCTCATCTATTTCAGCATATTTTCTGTCCATTGCATCTTAGGTCCTCCTCTCCTGATTGTTCCCTTGAGTAGTGTTGGCCAGTATATCTATTGTTAGATAAATCAAATGGAACGGCGTGGCCTAGTGGTTAAGTGGCACGGCTCACAATCCGAAGGTGCTGGGTTCGATCCCCATCACAGCACCGGCCGTTACCCCGGGGAAGCAAACCCTTAGAAAATACAGGAGGAAGCAGTTCCTTACATAAAATGCATGCTGAAGTCAAATGCAATAGGCCGACAGGCGCAAAATAAAAACCACAGTGCAATGCACACCGCCTTGGGGATTAGAGAAATAAGGCGAATGCCTAAAAAAAAATTTAACAAAAAAAATTATAAAAAGACAAATCAAACCAAGCCCCATTCAATACCATCAGGCACAATAAGTGTCAATCGTAAAATCATAATTTCTTATCATTGATGTACATTTTCTGCTGCTGTGTTTCTTAAATTGTTTGTGTCCACCATACAGATATTTAAAAAAATTCTTCAGTACATTTATAGGACCCCATGCCTGAATAGAAAGTGAAGTATATAGTTATTATTTCGATTTTACATTTACAAAATTAAATAGGTACAATAATTTTGGGCTAGTTTTGAATAAAAAAATGTTTTCTAATTAAAAATTTTCAAGCTGTAAGATAATTTTAATTTGTACTTATTCATCTTATTTAGAATTTAGAAAAGTTTTGTGGCACACTTAAGGTGTTGAGGTGTCATACCATTTGAGAAACACTGGTTAACACAGTAATTACCCTATAGACATGTCTCGATAAATAAACTCATTGTTTTTTCAAACGTATGGCAGGACAAATACTACAGTCAGATGCTATCGGCCGTCCTGCCCTGGACAATGGCACACCACTACAACACCAGAATCTTTGCCCAGGCCACACTAACATGTTTGTGGGAACAGTGCCAGGTGCTACAACTGAACAGTGTGATAAGCCAAAACTTGATGGTGCAGTCAGTCATTGACTTCTTGTTTAACAATGGGTATGAGTGTTATATACTTACTTTTTCATTTCCATCTCTTAAGAGCATTTGGCTGTAATTATAACTCTCCACTAATTCTGTAGTTGCCTTTGTGCCCTCTTCTACTGTTCTTTACCAGCTGTTGCCATGAGTATTGATTAGAGTATTGATTAGAGATTTTGGTAGAGTGATTCACTTCTCATTCCACTTGACTTCAGATTTTAAAAAAAAATTTTTTTTTGCGTTCGCCTTATTTATCTATTCCCCATGGCGTGTGTGCGTTACACTGTGGTTTTTATTTTGCGCCTGTCGGCCCAGTGCATCCGACTTCAGCATGCATTTTATGTAAGGGTCTGCTTCCTCCTGCATTTTCTAAGGGTTTGCTTCCCCGGGATAACGGCCGGTGCTGTGATGGGGATCGAACCCAGCACCTTCTGGTTGTGAGCCGTGCCACTTAACCACTAGGCCACGCCGTCCCTTGACTTCAGATGAAGCTTAGAGTATAACTAATGAAGAGGCCAACAGGTTATCAAGAGCTGATACAGAAAAAGTAAGCAAGCAGGATAAACATCAGTGAAGCTGCATTATCTCATCCTGTCACTTCTATAGATCCACCTAGCTTATTCCATTTAATGAAATTGATATCATTAAAGCATTTAATTCCAACATGTTTATTCATTTTCTTTCAGATTAATCATTATTGATAAATAAATTGTGTTAACAGTCACTATTTTGGTCTGTCTCTGCCAAACAAGTCTGTTTTGAAAATATTGATTTATTCTGCATTTGTCTTGAAAAGGATGTTGTTATGTTGTCTTTACTGCGATGCTGTGGTATCTGCACCTTTCGACACATGTGGATTCAGCATTGTATTTTTGGACCAGATTTTACTTCCCTCTTCAATCCCTATTCTCTCAGCCAGGCTGCCTGGATGTAGTCGTGTTTCCAGGAGTGTCACTTATAGATGAAATAGAGTCATAATCATCTGATTTACTGCTGCAAAATATAGATTATCATGAGAGCTTATTTGGTTGGAACGGTTTTTGTGTATTTTCTTACAAAACAGATTAATACAACATAAGATAATCTTATCAACAGAAGAACCCCTCATTAACCAAATGTTTTATCACCCCCTTGACATATCCATGTAGGCCTCCTCCCCTCTTCTTTAGAATGTCAAGTAGTTACAGGACCAAAATGCTTGTTTGACAGGGCAACTTTTATGATAAAATTGTCTCCTGCTGCAAAGCTCTATTTAGAGTTTTCTATCCTGCCGAAGATGGATGTGTTGGACCAAATGGTGCAAATATCGCAGTTAATCTGTAAACTAGCAACACAACGCATTCCATTCTCCGGACTACATCATGCTACTTGTAAAGCCCCGTTCAGGGCTTGGTAGTAGGAGATTGAGAACGAACGCAGAAGAAGAGTTTTCTATGACAAATTTAAAAAAAACTCTTTACACAGTTTATTCCATTTGTTGAGTTGAGGTTCAGCAGAAACATTTATTCTGCTGAGGAAAAAAGGTTGCTTGCACCTGCAGTTGCCACACACTATACAGTGTTGGTTTTTATTTTACCTCTGATAAAAACAAAATCTATGTCCTGCTGAGGCTTTGAACACATTTTCTCGTGGTAAGACCGACATCCAAACTGTTTTGGTAGCTGCCAGCCCCTCTTAGAGTTTTGTATTAGTCTATAAATTAATCAGATGATGATTTTTGTCAATATGAAATTTAGCTAATTTTAGCTCTTTTAATTTGTGACATTTTTACCTTTTATGCAGCAATGCCAGTGGTACTGTGTCGAAACTATTGAATATATACATGTATAGACCATTTGATCCAGTCACAGATTTTAGCATGGAGGTATGTTGTCTTGGTGGTATTACTGTCTGTACAAAAAAAACTAACATTGTTTCACTGCTGTGTTTATTCCCATTTCTGGGGTGCATCAGGAAAATCTAAATAAGGCTAGGTTTAACTTGAATTTGTATCTTTTTTGGTGTTTGTCCTAAAAAAAAGGACATGACGTTGTATTTTAATTTTCAGCAAAGCTGCAATTTCTGCGTCTTTCGGCCTGAAACATCCGGTTTCAGCTAGGTTTTTTGGGTTCTGGGTTTGCGTTCACATTGCGATCCCTTTTTTCTCAGTCACAGTTAAGTCTAACTGTAAACTTAGATAATATTTACTCTAATGTCAGACTCTAAATTTGTGTAAACATGACTCAAATTTATCTATATCTATATCTAACTGTAAATTTAGATAATACTTACTCTAATTTAGAACTAGTTCAGACTCTAAATTTGTATAATGTAGACCAGTTCTCTTCATCCTTTTTAACCTGGCGCCCACTTTTATAACTTTCACGAGTGTAAGTTTTTCTTGCCACCCACTAACATCTAGAGTCAAGAAAATTCTGTGAGTATTTTTTATGTTTTTAATGCAGCATATAATTATTCTGCTACCACCCAACTGAAAGCTAAAATTGCCCACTAGGGGGTGGTAGCACCTAGGTTGAAGAGCGCTGATGTAGACTGATGTCAAGCTAAGTATAATTATAAATTTTGTCATTCTGATTCTTACATATGGCTATAACTCTCTATAACTTGCTGGGTACAAAATTTAGGGGCCAGACTTAGTGCTGGATTTTCTTCTTCTTCTTTTGTTCACTTTAAAATATTGTCTATATCTGCAATGTTGTCTCTTGTATAAACTTCACTTTAAAATATTGTCTATATCTGTAATGTTGTCTCTTGTATAAACTTCACTTTAAAATATTGTCTTTATCTGCAATGTTGTCTCTTGTATAAACTTCACTTTAAAATATTGTCTATATCTGTAATGTTGTCTCTTGTATAAACTTCACTTTAAAATATTGTCTATATCTGCAATGTTGTCTCTTGTATAAACTTCACTGTCTTTTGTAGTTCACATACAGGTCCATGAAGTTTCTTTTCCAGTATTGTTGTTGCTATGGGTCAGTGAGATTTTCTCTGTATATTATATTCGGAGCAGTTTTGTAGCATGTGCTCTGCTGTCTGGGGCGCCTGTCCGCATGTACACATGGCTGAGTTGTCAATCTTCATTTTTGTGTATATGTGGCTGCGGAGTCGGTTGTGTCCTGTTCTAAGACGCAACACAACAGTTTGCTCTTGTCTGTGCTGGATGAAAAGTTACTTGTAGAATTGTGTAACATGCCGGAGGGAATGGGTGAATTGCTCTTGAAAATCAGAATTCTAAATGTGCAAATGTAAGTTTATTTTCAAAGTAGTACTTAATCTGTTTCTGGTATTCCTTATTTGTGTTATGTCTTAGGGGCTGTAAATATAAGTTATCTGCAGGACAGTCGGAGGGAAGAGTATATGTATATGGAAGAATAATGTGGATATAATTGGAAGGTGGTATTTAAGTTGAAAGTGATGTCCACATATCAACTCTCACTCACATACAAATCTACTAAACTAACAACCTCTCTTATATTTGATAGCTTCTCTTCGTCCTCTTTCTTCTTTTGCTCTACTGCTCTTGCCATATGGCGCCGCAGAGTGGCGGGATGCGTAGCTATCTTGTGATTGCAAAATGGGAGGCTTATACTATCGTTAGGTGTAACTCTCTGAGAGTATCAGAGACACACTCCATCCATCGCCGTCTAGGTTTGCCTTTTGTTCATGAACAGGAAACCAGCATATGCTATGGTCTTGATGCAGGCTGGTCATAATGCATTAAGACTAAGTGACCAAACCACTTGATTTGTTGAGAGTCAATGTAGACACTAACTGGGTTTGTCCCCACTGTATGCCTCAGCGTGGTTTTGCAAATTTGGAAACGAATTGTTTTTCCAGCTGCACTTCTCAGACAGTGCATCTCACAGCTCTGGATCTTACTCTTATTGGTTGCTGTCATATAATTGTTCTGCCTCAATAATTGTCAATACTTTCAATTTTTGGTTGACTGTTTTAATATTAAAAATAATGATTGTGCCAGTTTAGAGGGTTTCTTAAACTTAGGATACCTGCTATATTATCATATGCATAGTTGTTGCAAATTTACATTTTTTACATAGCTTTAGTTGTCTGGTCAGGCAAAACATAATGATCAGGCATGTTAGTCAGGGTTAGGCAAAATACACTGTTCAAGACCCTTACCTCGACTTCAACGTAGTCCTCCCTGGAAATGAGCTGTTCATCATAGCAGTCTGGCTAACTAGGTGGGGGATCGATGTGGTCCTCGTAATAGTGAACAACATGCAAAAAAGCCAAGGATTGGCACAATTGTCTGGCGGACCCCAGTCCACATTCATCGGTACACTCAGAATGTGAGGAAAGCTACTGCAACCTGAAACTAAATGTCCTTTTCAGGGCACACAAAAGAGTAAACCTACTCATTGCGGGCATTCACAACAATAATAACTGTTTCAGTTGTACTCAACACTGAGTTAAGACTTGTAATGTACCGTACAATATTTAGGAACATTTATTTCACAATGATGCTTAACATCTCACTGGCAGTCTAACCTTGAAAGTCAATGGAAAGAGTAGAAATTAACAGAAAAATATTAAGTTTTGTGTCTCTTAAAACTGAGTGGGGAGATATGCGAAATGGTCCTGAAATGTTAGATGCCATAGCTGGATAAAGATGCTGAGCAGCGCATCAGCTGCAGTGGTCAGCGACCCATAGCTGACTGCTAGCATCAGGGCCAGCGAACCAGAGCTGCCAAGACCCTTCTACACCTCCACGTGGTGATCCTGGATAACAGGCTGCAGCAGGGCAGACTGGCTAAGGAGAAGGGATGGAAGAGGAAATGCTAACCCGGTACTCAAAAAATGCTTGCTGAAGTCGGATGTGTTGGACCGAAAGGTGCAAATATCGCAGTCAAGCTGTAAACTACGATACAACACATTCCGTTCTCAGGACTACATTCTGCTACTTAAGCCCTTTCAGGGTTTGGTAGCGGGAGATTGAGAACGAACGAGAAGAAGAAGAAGATGCCACAGCAAAATTTATAGATGACATGGCGACCTGGAACCCGGGATTTGTCGTATGCTGGTCTAACTGCGAACCTAGGTATTACTTACTCCAATATATAAATAATAATAGTTGCCTATTGCGAAGATGATGACAGCATCAGGCTTGTGCTGTGAGAATTATTGTAAGGTTAAATCCTGCCATGACAGACTCTGCTGCACTTGGGATACAGATGGGATCAGACAGGTGTGGGGTTGTCATGCCTTCTGTTCTATTGAGCAGCTTGCTTTCTCTGAGCCTTGGTGATGATATTTCGCTCTGCAATATGAGCACCTTGTGTAATGCAAGCTCGCCTAGCAGAATGGTTCTGTGCAATCAACTCCCTGGAGGGGACATCAATGTTGAAACTGTTCAGAGATATTTTTAAGGAATCTCTTAAGAAGTTTCTGTCCCCTTGACCAGCATCTACCTGTACTGATGTAATTTTGGTCAGACTAAACTTATGTACTTATTTAATCCTGACTCTAACGTCAAGCTAAGTTTAACTGTAAATTTAGATAATGCTGACACCAATGTAAAGGTTGTTGTTTCAAATGCCCACAATTAGTAGATCTACTCTTTTGTGTGCCCTGAAAAGGACGTTAAGTGGCACGTTGCAGTTAGCTTTCCTCACACCCTGAGCGTGTTGATGAAGATGGACCGGGGTCCTCCAGGCGGTTGTACTATGCTTGGCTTCATCTGCATGTTGCTCACTACTATGGGGATCACGTCTATCTCTCACCACGTTAGCCAGGCTACCATGACAACAGCCCATTTCCAAGGAAGGCTACAATAAGCCGAGATGAGTATCTTGGCCAGTATGTTTTTCCTAACTCTGACTAACTTATCTGATCAGTATATTTTGCCTAACCAAACGTTAGTCTTCCTACCCCAATGTAAGTGTAAATTTGACTTTATAATGTTGGAATAATCTGCTGAAAATGATTGTATTTGTAATATTTCCTCAGACCATATTTCACACTCTCCCCAAAATGGCGTGTCTAGCAGATGATGAATGGATTCTTCCAAGACAGTTTGTGCGGATGGATCACACATGGGAAGAAGGGGGGCACCATTTGTTACCTCTAAGGAATTCCTCAAACCAGCTGGCCTTGTGCAAAGAGGGACCTTGGAGAATGAAAGCACCATGTAGGATATCTCTTTTAGTTGTTCTAGTTTCTGTGGTCTCTTGATATGTTTGTTTTCGTGCTGTATAAGCCCTTGCAATATTCTTTGTTTACCAATGTCACAGGTGTTTGTTTACTAATGTCACAGATGTTTGTTTACTAATGTCACAGATGTTTGTTTACTAATGTCACAAGTGTTTGTTTACTAATGTCAGAAGTGTTTGTTTACCAATGTCACAGATGTTTGTTTACCAAATGTACAAAACTGTTTGTTTACCAATGTCACAGATGTTTGTTTATCAAATGTCACAGATGTTTGTTTACTAATGTCACAGATGTTTGTTTACCAGTGTCAATATATGTTTGTTTACTAATGTCACAGGTGTTTGTTTACCAATGTCAGAGAAGTTTGTTTACCAAATATCCAAAATGGTTTGTTTACTAATGTCATAGGAGTTTGTTTACTAATGTCACATATGTTTGTTTACTAATGTCACCCATGTATTTTTACCAAATGTTCAAAATGGTTTTTTACCAAATGTCCAAAATTGATTGTTTACAAAATGTCCAAAATTGTTTGTTTACCTATATAATAGTTGTTTGGTTAGTTTTGTTTAGAGTTGTTTGTGTACATGTGTTCAGAGTTGTTTGTGTACATGTGTTCAGAGTTGTTTGTGTACATGTATTCAGAGTTGTTTGTGTACATGTATTCAGAGTTGTTTGTGTACATGTGTTCAGAGTTGATTTTATACCATTTTATACCAATGTCCACAATTTGTTTATCAATGTCCAAATTTGTTTGTTTACCAAAATCAGAGTTGTTGTTTACTTATCTCCGTTGTTAGTTTATCGATGTCTGCAAAGCGATCAGGGTTCGATTCTCAGTTGGTGCGGAATTTATTTCAGATCGCAAAACAGCCCCCGGGTCCATCCAGCCTAAAAAATTTGGTGCAACTATCTTAGATAGTAAAAGTGGTAAAGATAGTAGAGTGACCTCCTGGTGGCCTTACAACTTCAGACGCCCTCACAGGCGGCCGAGGTTGAGGTGGAGAGATGGCCCAAAGAAGGCTCTGTGTCCAACATGGTACAACAAGGCAAAAGAGCAAAATGTGCTAATTCAACATTTGGTTATCTTGCATCAGCACATGTGCTTGATTCAATACCAGGATCAAGAGATTTAGAGATTAGAGAGTAAAGATGGCAGATGTGATGCTCACCACATCACTTCTAGTGTGTCATTGGTCAAGACATTGATATGAGATCCATGATTGCAAAATTTGCTGATGACACAAAACTATGCAGTAGTGTCTCATCTAAAGCGGAAGTGGATATATTGATGTCGGATTTAGATAAAATTCGAGAATGGTCTGTAAGCTGGCAAATGGAGTTTAATGTAGATAAATGTACAGTCATCCACATGGGTAGATCCAATATGGAACATAATTACAGAATGGGAGAAAACAGTATTAGAAAGATAGATAAGGAAAGGGACCTAGGGGTTATAATAGATCATACAGGAAAGGTGAGTGAGCAAGTTAAGGTAGCAGTGAAAAAGGCAAATGCAATGTTAGGTATGATAAAAAGAAATATTAAACATAGGAGCAAGGAAGTGATCGTCAAACTGTATAAAGCTTTAGTTAGACCTAGATTGGAGTACTGTGTACAGGTGTGGAGTCCTTATCATAGAGGGGACATAAACATGATAGAAAGAATACAAAAAAGAGCGACAAAGATGATAGTGGGATTCCAGAATTACAGTTATGAGGAACGACTCAGAAAAACCGGCCTACAGTGTCTCGAAGAGAGAAGAATTCGTGGTGACTTAATACAGGTTTATAAGATGATCAGAGGAATCGATAAATTAGACTATAACAAGTTTTTAAAAATACAGCCACCTACAATAACACGAGGGCATAGCTACAAGCTGATTAAAGAGAGGTCCAGGTTAGATATTAGGAAATATTTTTTTAGTCAGAGAGTGGTATCTGCTTGGAATGCATTGCCAGGGGAGGTAGTGGAGGCAGGGACAGTTAATGCATTTAAGAATAAACTGGATGCGCATAGATTTTAGAGCAAGGTGATGTAAATGTAACTGGTTGTATACAGACTCTGCAGGGTCTTCTAAACCAGTATAAAGATGTTAAGTTAAGTTAAGTTAAGAAAAATATAGACCGAACACCATATTCCCAATATGCCACACTGGCGTAAAACTGGGATCTTATCTTACAGCTGATTATTTGCCAATGCCTCAAATTGATTGTTAACCAATGTTCAGTGTTGTTTGTTTATTGATGTCCAATACTGTTTACAAATGTCAGAGTTGTTGTTGTCTACCTATGTACATAGTTTTTTTGTTTACCATTGGCTAAAGTTGCTCATTATCCAGAGTTGAAATGTTTATCAAGGTGCAGGTGATGGTGACGACGACATCACCAGTGAGATAGCAGCTCGCGATGTGCAGAAGAAAATCATGCCCTGGCGACAGATGTCACCTAGTGAGGAAACTGAAGCAGAGCTTGCGTCACAGCGTCAAAAACGATCTGATGGTGGACTCATCTTGGTGACGTCATTGATAGACAAGGTGCCAAACCTCGGAGGTTAGTTTTAACATTGTTGACTGACAGCTTCTATTGGGAAGTTGTCTTGAATTGGCCGGATTTTAAAACTTCATGATTTTGGGATCTATTAGAGCAGCAGTTCAGACATAAACATATCACTACAGCTCTGATCAAATGCTATGTTATCTTTATTTTCTTGAAGTAAAGATTCCATTGTCGGAAGCTATAGCTTACAAATTTCGCCAAAAATTTAATTTTCAGTTACTTTTCATTAACAGAAAACTATGGAATAGAAGTCCATTTATATATCAAGTTTCACTAAGTAACAAGATTTTGTTGCTACCTGGCAACAACCAACATGGAATTCATTGACCTAGGTCAAAGATGGGGCAGTGAATGAGCTGATAGCAGTCAGCGACTTATAGCTGACTGCTTGTATCAGGGTCAGGACCCATAAAAGACCAAGACTCTATCCTGCATCCAAGTGGCAGCCCTGGACACAGACTGCAACCATGCAGTCTGGCTGTGAGATTAGGGTTTGAAGAGAGAAGGCAAACTCAATCCCCAAAATGCCATGCTGAAATTGGATGTGTTGGTCCGAAAGGCTAGATATCACAGCTTGGCTGTAATCTACAACACAATATCAAAAACATCCTTTTTACGATAAACGCAGAAGACAAAGAATTAAGTAGTTATTAACTGATTTAGGAAGATTTGGGTTGTAAATGGTGTTACATGGGTGGGTGATTCGGACTGAAAATAGTGCTACACGAACTGGTGATGTAGCGTGTAATGAGTTAGCAGTCATGCTATATACATGCTACTACTCCCCCACTCCTGCCTATACAGAGAAATGAGATTGACATCATTGCTTTTGACATCAGGCAGTTAGTATATGTCAGATCGGAGCAACAAAATCTGGACTTTGACAACTTTAGTTTATGAATTGATTCATTTTTGTGATCATTCATACTAGAATCCTGGTAGTCAGTCAGGCAGATCAGTGCCTGAACCAAGGTAGCCAAAGGCTATCTTCTGCAAATGCATCTGGTCAGCATTTATAAGGTGTCATCCTTTGTCTTCCCTAGTTTTCCTCTTTGAACTTTCATTTGGCTATTAGTAGTAAGTTTGTGGGTGATTTCCTTTTTGAGGCTTACTTGGCCTGGGGAAGGTGCTGCTCTGGGGTGTTCAGACTTTTCTCTGTTGACATTTAGCCTACCCTGCAGAATAGGACCTATACTATCCGCCTTTGATAGTAACCATTAAGCTGTCATTGTGTGAAGACTTGCTTCTGGGTGTTTCCTACCATCACTTCTAGGAGATTTGTTAAGATCAATGTTGATTATTCATGTTTGAAATAAATACGTTATTGGATTAGAAAAGCAAAGTTTAAAATGATAAAAATGTGTCATGACAACAATAAAGTTATTTTTATTAAATAAGCAAAATTAAAAGTTATAATAAAATGTCACCCGCCCATAGGAAACGCTGTTGCCCGGGATACTTACTTTCCGTGTCCTGGGCACCACATCAAGCATTATGTTCTGCCATGTGGATTGCCTTGTCATTCCCGCTCAACTTGTCACCCATATGACATATTTCCAGAAGGCTTGGGCAGATTACAGGGGTTCTGGGTATTGTGTTGCCTTACAGTCGCATGTCTCATCATCCCTATATCATCTCTTTAAGTTCTTCCTGCATCATGGTAAACCAGTTTGGAGTCTACTTAGTGACTTCCACGTTGCGTAAGGTACTGGTATCTAGACGCTGGTTCCTCCTCCAGTTTGATCCAGTGGATGTTTCAGATCATTCCATTTTTGAACACAGCGTTTTCTGGGACTGGTCTGTAGGGGCTGTGTTGACTAAGAAACTTTGTCTAGATAGCAGTCTTGTGCACTGTACCTGGTGTCCAAACACTGAGTGCCTTGGATTGTTTGTCTGTTTCTCTCTTTCAATTTCTGAAGGGGCACTTCTTTGTGTCTCAGGTGGTGCTATGTCGATTATGGAGTATATTTTTTAAGTTGGAGTATGCTTTAGGCACCTGCAACTATCCGACCTGTGTTATTTGTTACCACTTCATCCCTGGCAATGATACAGTAAGAAACTTCATTGTACTATGTATCAGCTTTTTGCAAAGTTTGGGATTCAGTGTCCTTTTTTAATGCCTTGCTTTTGCTAACAATAGATTATGTGTCCATTTAGAGCTGGGTAGACTTAAGCGTATGGAGATTGAGAATTGTACCCAGTACCTAAGCGTATCGAGATTGAGAATTGTACCCAGTACCTAAGCGTATGGAGATTGAGAATTGTACCCAGTACCTAAGCGTATGGAGATTGAGAATTGTACCCAGTACCTAAGCTGTGAAACCATCTCTCCAACCACTTGCATGCCACGTATTTCCCACAAAACAAACCAGGATGTTAGCACTAGGATTAACTAAACCTGATTTTCTTTCAGCTCTTTTTGCCCAATAGAAAACATGGCAACATTCTCCCAGAAACAGACCAGTGATATTATATTAGACTATTCTTCTTCTTGTTCCATTTTCAGCCCAGTCGGAGTATAGGGTCACCACTACAGTTGGCCCAAAGCACTTTGCATGCTTTTACAGAAGGGGTTTCTTTAGCAATTTGTTTTGTATGATGAGGTTGCTAACCTCATTCACAACTCACTTAGTTGCCTTTTGCAACATGCATGAGGTTCTATTCTTTCCTCTTACTGGCCAGCTCCATTCACAGCTCTCCATTGTCACCAAACATGATATTTATAGTAGTAGGAGAAGTGGATAGACAGCATTAACAAGACCTGCCGTAAAGTGGGGCAAAATGTTATTCGGGCCAGGAGAGAATGAGAGAGGTAAAAGATAAATACATACCACGACACTGAGCTACAACCTGGTAGAAAGTGAGATGACAAAAGAAGAAGAAGAAGAAGTAGAAGATTAAATTTATAAAATGATATACAAATAATCAAGTAAATTTTTAAAGGGACCAAATGAAACACACAAGTGGTACATTTGTACTAATCTTTGAAATGTAATATTTTTAACGATACTCAACTTTGTTGTAAAAATATACAGGTCTTTGTCGAACTAGTGAAATCTTTGGAGTGTCTGAGTTTGTTATCGGTAACCTAACCTACTTGGAAGACAGAATGTTCCAGAACTTGAGTGTGTCCGCTCAGAAATGGATAAGGATAACAGAGGTCAGTACTGTTTTTTTGTTCACTGTTTTAAACAAAAATTAAAGCTGTAAAGGGGTATCTGGCTTGGCTTGGCTTCGTTCGTTCTGAATTTCCCGCTACCAAGCCCTGAAAGGGCTTAAGTAGCAGAATGTAGTCCAGAGAACGGAATACATTGTGTCGTAGTTTACAGCTTGACTGTGATAGTTGCACCTTTCGGTCCAACACATCCGACTTCAGCAAGCATTTTTTGAGTACCGGGTTAGCATTGCCTCTTTGATCCCTTCTCCTTAGCCAGTCTGTCCTGCTGCAGTCTGTTATCCAGGATCACCGCATGGAGGTGTAGAAGGGTCTTGGCAGCTCTGGTTCGCTGACCCTGACGCTAGCAGTCAGCTATGGGTCGCTGACCACTGCAGCTCATGCACTGCTCAGCATCTTGATCCCAAAGGGGTATCTGACTTATAGTTGGGAGTCAGGAACTGGTTACTGCATCTCAGAAAAATTTGACCGTACAGTGAGGCCTCTAACTTTGTATCCATAATGATGTGTCTCCATACCTGATGACAGTGTCTCCATCCCTGATGATAGTGTCTCCGTCCCTGATGGCAGTGTCTCCGTCCCTGATGACAGTGTCTCCGTCCCTGATGGCAGTGTCTCCGTCCCTGATGGCAATGTCTCCGTCCCTGATGACAGTGTTTCCGTCCCTGATGACAGTGTCTCCGTCCCTGATGACAGTGTCTCCATCCCTGATGACAGTGTCTCCGTCCCTGATGACAGTGTCTTCATCCCTGATGACAGTGTCTCTATCCCTGATGACAGTGTCTCCATCCCTGATGACAGTGTCTCCATCCCTGATGACAGTGTCTCCATCCCTGATGGCAGTGTCTCCATCCCTATTGGCAGTGTCTCCATCCCTGATGACAGTGTCTCCGTCCCTGATGACAGTGTCTTCATCCCTGATGACAGTGTCTCCGTCCCTGATGACAATGTCTCCATCCCTATTGGCAGTGTCTCCATCCCTGATGACAGTGTCTCCGTCCCTGATGACAGTGTCTCCATCCCTGATGACAGTGTCTCCGTCCCTGATGACAATGACTCCATCCCTATTGGCAGTGTCTCCATTCCTGATTACAGTGTCTCTGTCCCTGATGACAGTGTCTCTGTCCCTGATGACAGTGTTTCCATCCCTGATGACAGTGTCTCCGTCCCTGATGACAATGACTCCATCCCTATTGGCAGTGTCTCCATTCCTGATTACAGTGTCTCTGTCCCTGATGACAGTGTCTCTGTCCCTGATGACAGTGTTTCCATCCCTGATGACAGTGTCTCCGTCCCTGATGACAATGACTCCATCCCTATTGGCAGTGTCTCCATCCCTGATTACAGTGTCTCCATCCCTGATGACAGTGTCTCCATCCTTATTGGCAGTGTCTCCGTCCCTGATGACAGTGTCTGCTAAGGGACAACCATATCCTTGTCTACTATGAGATCATTTAATCTCAAGCTTGTTGTTCTAGAGCTGGGGCTGTTCAACCTTTTGTCTCATGCACCCTTTTCACCAAATGTCAAAATGTCATTTCTCACCTTTCCAAGATTGTCTGACTAAAAAATATGCAGTCCAAATAACATCCAAATAATATTGTAATTTTTTTTTTCTTTTTTATTAGTACATATACATTTACTTAGATTATTTTTGTAATTTTTTAAACAAATTAAATAGTTATAGACAATGTTGATCGATTATAAAACTTTAAAAAAAAAGTAATTTAAAAAGATGTATTCATAGCTAATTAATTACTTATCAGACTGATGTTTACACTATGAGGGAGGAAAATTTGAAAAGATGAACAGGGATTGTACCAATAAAAAAAAGAGACAAAAGATGTTAGGATATCAATAGCAGCTGACCTTTGATGTGAAGATGGCACCTGAACTAAACATATCTATTGTCACTTTCTTTCTTAAAGTCCAGTTGTGGTGGTTGTCTCATACCAGTGATGTAGAACATAAAATATGGCATGGAAACATATGATCATACAGTTATAACGTATTGACATCGATAAATAGCTGGATGAAAAGCAATGATCATGTGCATAGATTGCACTTCTTAAAAATAGTTACTGTTGTTCCGAATGCCCACAATGAGTAGGTTTACTCTTTTGTGCGCCCTGAAAATGACGTTAAGTGGCGAGTTGCAGTAGCTTTCCTCACATCCCAAGCGTGCTGATGAAGGTGGACTGGGATTCTCCAGGTGGTTGTGCTATGCTTGGCTTCATCTGCGTGTCGCTCACTACTATGGGTATCACGTCGCTCCCTCACCTGTTAGCCAGGCTGCCATGAAAACAGACCGTTTCCAGGGAGCTATGAGGAAGCCGAGAGTCTTGGCCAGTATATTTTGCCTGGCCCTGACTAACATGTCTGATCAGTATGTTGTGCTTGACCAAACGTTAGTCTTCCAACCCCTTAAAAATAGTTAATTGTACATATATTTTTATATGAAAAAGACTGCAGTATAACTGGATTTTAACAAGGTTGAAGGTCGTTTTGTAGAAGTACAGAAACATAATACTTACAAAGTCGCTGCTCTTCTACACTGGGGTGCAGAGGTTTGCCAGAAATAGTGCCAAATCATTATACCCACAGCCTTCCTCTTGATCTGGTTCCAGTCCTTTGAGGTCTGTTCAGTTTTCTTCCTTTGTTGTCTTGTAATCAGGTGGATAGACAAATAGGTGATTGACATATTGTGTGTTTGCATGGTGAATGGACTGCTTTTTTTTGGCCTCCATGCAGTCCACCGGTTGTGGTTCACTGCTGTTTATTTGGTATTAACAGTTAACCTCCAAATATAGATGCCATTCAGCTATCCACCACCCAGCTGACACACCTGGTAGTAGCTGCAGCCCCTCCTTCATGTACAGTAACATATGAAGTAGATGTTAAAGACATTTATCATGGCCTGGACAAATGAAAAAATGAGTTGAATGTCAGTCTTGTAGAAGTACTGTAATAGATGCAATGGATCTTTCATCCTGACGGACATACAGAATTGGAGAAGTTTTTTTTAAATGTTGTAAGTCAGTTTTGCATAAGCATAATAGCAGATCAGATTAACTTTTTGACTCAAAGGCCTGTATACAAGATTGGCAAATGAAAACAGCACAAAAACCTAAATTAGAACAGTAACATGAGATAAAATAAGGAATATTTTGTTAAGGGGCAGCAACTAGAAAACTTTTTTCATTCTTTAAAATAGAAGGTGGCTCAAAAAAATAGAAAAAAGTAAGAAAACAAAGATATCCGTTAACCGTTCCACCTATGTATCAGTTTTGACTTATGGATCTGAGTCATGGGCAACTAACGCAGTCCATAAAGCCAGCTTCTATCTTCATAAATGAAGTGCCTATTAAAGATGTTTGAAGTAACAAGAAGAAACAAGGCCCGCATTCAGACCATATGACAAGATCTTGAAACCCAGCCCTCACAGACTGAGGAGCAATCACAACTTCAGTGTTTAGGTTTTGTCTGCAGAAAAAGATCGGCTACCATGGGAGGCAAAGAGTCAGGGATCCAGATCCAAAGAATGACTCAGTTTACTGGGAGGACAATATAAGGCAGTCTCAAGAGCTAGACTGGAATCATTCCAAGAGGATGACAGCAGATAGAATAGTCTGTGGCTTATTCTGGCAAACCTCTTCACCTCAGGATAGATGAAGAACAACTAAGTACGGAGGTAGACTATACACCAGGGTAGAAGAGGAGCGACTAAGTTAGGTAGAAGACTCTTCACCTCAGGATAGATGAAGAACAACTAAGTACGGAGGTAGACTATACACCAGGGTAGAAGAGGAGCGACTAAGTTAGGTAGAAGACTCTTCACCTCAGGATAGATGAAGAACAACTAAGTACGGAGGTAGACTATACACCAGGGTAGAAGAGGAGCGACTGTTAGGTAGAAGACTCTTCACCTCAGGATAGATGAAGAACAACTAAGTACGGAGGTAGACTATACACCAGGGTAGAAGAGGAGCGACTAAGTTAGGTAGAAGACTCTTCACCTCAGGATAGATGAAGAACAACTAAGTACGGAGGTAGACTATACACCAGAATAGAAGAGGAGCAACTAAGTTAGGTAGAAGACTATACCTGAGGGTAGAAGACTATACATCTGATGGTAGAAGAAGAGCAACTAAGTAAGGTAGAAGACTCTTCACCTCATGGTAGAAGAGGACTGACTAAGTAAGTAAGCGTTATTCAACTGACATACTGTTATTTTCTTCAAATTTAGGTTCTGCTGCCAAGACTGACTGAGTTCCTAGAAGAGAAGCGCGTTCAAGGTTACACATTAGTTGGAGTAGAACAGACTGCCAACAGTGTTAGTCTCCAGAACTATCAGTTTCCGAAGAAGACTTTACTGCTGCTGGGGTAATTTTTGTTTGTGAAGTAGTAAGCCAGTAATGTGGTCATGTGATTGGTGGAGTGGTGTTAGTGGTGTTAGGCCGTGGTGATTATCTCATTTAGAAAAGGGGCTGGTTTCGGTCTCAGTCAGGGCATGCTACAGTTAACATAGTTGTTTTATGTAGTTGTTTATAGGTTGGGCAGTGTGACCTTTTGTTATTTCACTAATTGATATTTTTATCTTTGTGCAGTGTTGATTATGTCAGATGTTATATTTAAAGTTTTAGTATTTATTCAGTGTGTTGATATGTTAGTTTGTCTTTTTGAGGACATTTTAGACTATGTACAGTCTGTCCTTTTGTCTATTTGAGGACATTTTAGACCTTGTACAGTTGACTTGTCACATTGTCTATCTGAGGACATTTTAGACTTTGTACAGTGTTTTTTGGTTATTTCAGTTAATTGTTGGTATTTTATCTTTCCATTGTCATTGTATTGTTTTCATGATTTGATGTGACACTTTGCTCTATGTGTTATGTTCTGATTTAAGTTGTTTCGCATTCATTATGTATCCTGTTATGTTATATTTTTGCATTTCCAACTTTAGTCTTCTTTTACATTTTGTAACTTGTATTATTTCAATTTCAGGAATGAAAGGGAGGGTATCCCAGTGGATATAATCCAGATATTAGATGTGTGTGTGGAGATCCCTCAGTTGGGAGTTATCCGCTCTCTCAACGTACATGTCTGCGGGGCACTCATTATTTGGGAGTATACACGACAGCACATGAGAGAGGTCAGTGGAGCAGGGAACAGCGTACCTGCCACTTCAGTCTCCAGACAACAATGACAACATCTAGATTACATTTACCTGCCACCAAGAAAAATGAATGTTTATCCTAGCTATTTTTGAAATGTATATCATTATAATATCTTTTAATATGTTATTTTTAAAGTCCTCAGGGGCAGGGTGGTTAGAGAGCTTGCCACTCATTGTCAAGCTACATAGGTATATAACCTGCTCACATAATGCTGCTGTCTACTTAGCTGCTAATGTACACCTGACTCTGGTTTTGAGAGGCAAGATAGCAAAAAAGAGAAATTGTGGCCCCCTACCCCACAAAAGATGTGATGCCCATAATGTTGGCTCCATCCCCAGAAATAGTATCTGCCGCAGGCTACCTGTGTTGTAGCTTGTAATTTTTATGCAATACTTGTCCCAGAAATTTAACCAAACTGTTATTACAGCATTTGTTCACATTTCTGGGCTGCAATAGGAGAATTTATAGGGTTGAGGAACAAAGGCTGCTTATCCTTGCAGTTGCCATGCAGTGTACTAGCTAGTTTTGTTATTTTATTACAAATAGAAAAAAAACTTATGCTGTGCCACCGTTTTGAACATATGTCATTTTGGTCAGGAGACCGATACTGAAAATGTTTGACCACCCGTATCTCCTGCTACCACCCGGGAATGAAAGAAAAAAAACAAAACATATTGGTACGATGTATGTCATTGTGTTGTGCTCTTAAATATGTTGGTAACAAATTCCTCAATATTCACCGTAAACAAAAATGATCTCATAAACTTACCAGCATTATCAACAAATAGCAATAACCGCAAAGTAAAATGAATTATTAAGAGTAATATAAGGGAAATCTGGATGAACAGATCGGCGTCAGGAACAACGGGTCGCAGTGTATTTAGCGAAATGTCACAGCCAAAAAAATAATGATGACATAAATAAACTCCATAGAAGAGATCAAAGCCTCATCTTTCAGTTCCGAACAGGACACACCCGAGTCAACAGCCACTTGAACTTGTGCAGGCATTGCTCTCACACTGTGAAACAGTTAGATACCTACTCATTGAGTGCCAGGTGCTTGCGGACATGAGGAAAAGATTCTTACAAGCACTGTCGACAATTGCCAACACTGTATGGAGCAGTGAATCAACTGAAGAACGCCTGTATATATTAGAATGGTATTGGGCTGCCATTGGGGATTCCGTGGCAAAGTGGTTAAATCGTCGGCCTCATGATCAGGTGGTGTAGGTTCGACTCTGGACTCTGCCATCTTTTTCACGGGGGCTTGATGCGGAGTCCCCTGCATCTCATAGTCGCCCCCTAGTCATCTTGTCCTTGACTTGCCACTGGGGTCGGGCGGCACAGAACGAGAGAGTGAGGATAAAAAGTAGCGCAGTTAATCCTTGCTAAAAATAGCGCTAGCAAAATTAATTATGCCATCATAGTCTACGATGGACGACAGCCTTTGCCTTTGCTTTGATTGGGCTGCCAAGAGCAGGCTTGCTCAGCAGCTATGGGATAACAACAACAACAACATCATCAACATATAGTACTCTTGAAAAATAAAATCTTTTACAGCACAGTGGATGACTGGTGACCATTACAATTGATCCTGTCTTTCAGGACAACAAAACAACTTCCCCAGGTCTATGGCTAGCATGACCCCCTTGCTTTGGTTCATGATTCTCATTTTTGTTCCTTAAGTTCTACACAAAATTAGATTTCTATTTCTTCTTCTTCTTCGTTCGTTCTCAATCTCCCGCTACCAAACCCTGAAAGGGTAAGTAACAGAATGTAGTCCAGAAAACGGAATGCGTTGTGTCGTAGTTTACAGCTTGGCTGCTATATCTGCCCCTTTCGGTCCAACACATCCGACTTCAGCAAGCATTTTTTGAGTACAGGGTTAATATTCTCTCTTCGATCCCTTCTCTTTAGCCAGTCTGCCCTGCTGCAGCCTGTTATCCAGGATCACCGCTTGGAGGTGTAGAAGGGTCTTGGCAGCTATGGTTTGCTGGCCCTGATGCTAGCAGTCAGCTATGTGTCGCTGACCACTGCAGCTCATGCGCTGCTCAGCATCTTGATCCCCAAAATTAGATTTCATACGTCTGCATCAAAATCGTCTTGTGATGTTCAGCTTTGAATTTGTATTCTGCTTATCAATATAATATGTAGTTGTGTCCCTTGTTCTACTTTAAAATCTTCCATGAACTAAATAGTTCCGAGCATAGCATACATCTCTGCACATACAGGCACTTGTAAATTATGACCTCAAATAGCCTGGATGGCTCTGACGCTCTTGTTAGTGCAATTTGTTAATGAATCATCACCACCAGACTGACATGTATTGTTCACTGTGATTCTGACAAAAATGCTTGTTAGTGTGGTAGATGACAATGGAAGTAATAGATTGTAAAGTCATCCAGCATACTGCCTCGTATCCATAGAGTGATCACTACTATGTTCTTCAACTGCTTCTAATATTCTTTTTCATGAGGGTGTGCCCTCTGAGTTTCTCATACCAGATATAGTTTCTTAGACCAGAAAATGTTTTAAGACAGTTGTAGGTTTTCCAACCTGGTAGTTTCTCAGATCATATCTGGTTCCTCACACCAGATACAATTTCCCAAACCAGATACAGTTTCACAGATCAGATACAATTTCTCAGACCAGATATAGTTTCTCATATCAGATATAGTTTCTCAGATGAGGTATAGTTTCTCAAACTAAATATATTCACAGACCAGATATAGTTACTTAGAGCAGATAACATTTCTCAAACCTGATAGTTTCTTGGACCAGATGTAATTTCTAAGACCAAATGTAATTTCTAAGACCAAATGTAATTTCTAAGACCAGATGTAATTTCTAAGACCAGATGTAATTTCTAAGACCAGATATAGTTTTTGAGACCAGATATCTATGAGTCTGCTGCTCAGGTAGTTATTTACATATACTATTTGTGGAGCCAAAGATGCAAGAGTGAATGAGATTACAGCAACCAGTGGCTCAAATCTGGCTGCTTGCATCAGGGTCAGGGAACTATAGCTGACCAAGACCATATATCACCTCCAAGTGGCGACCCTGGAAACAGGCTGCGCTCATATAGTCTGGCTAAGAGACTGGGGATCACAGAGGGAAGACTACCTGGTTAAAAAATGATATGCCAAAACCAAAAGGGGCAGATTTCGCAGCCTTGCTGTAAACTACACCACATCCTTTTTAGAATGAACGGCAGAAAATAAAAAGAAAATATACCATATGCTGATACTTACCGCCTCCACCCCAAAAAGAAAATATACAAGAATAATAACTGAAACACCTCCAACCTGAGACATTGAGGATATAGGGATGCTCAATCTTCTTCTTCTTTGTTTGTTCTTAGACTTCTGCTACCAAGCCCTGAAAAGGGCTTTTCAAGTAGCATGATATAGTACAAAAAATGGAATGCGCTGTGTCATAGTTTATAGCTTGACTGCGATATTTGCACCTTTTGGTCCGACATATCCGATTTAGCATGGTATTTTTGTGGGCTGGGTTAGCCTTCCCTCTTTGATCCCTTCTCCTTAGTCAGTCTGCCCGGTTGCAGTCTATTATCCAGGTGGAAATGGAAAAGGGTCTTTGCAGCTCTGGGTGCTGGGTCTGCCACGAACAATAAATTTGGGTCGCTGACCACTACTGCTCATACACTGCTCAACATCTTGATCCGTACGAAGAATGATGTTATATATATCTATATTATGTTTGTCACGTGTGGAAACATGACCTCATTGTGGAGACAGGCGGACATGACTGCTCAGTTCAAAATAACTTGATTCTATTCTCAATTAAAAAATGGTCCTGAAATCCAATGCTGAAATATTGTTTATATCATTTCTTTTTTAACAAATGTTATGGTATTCCCATGGCAGTTACCATCATTGGGATAAAGTGGTTATAGGTTATGGGAAAAGATTAATAGAACCAGCTTCATTGCACCTGGACGCCCCCCATACGTGCTCAATCCCTTTCATTCCTGAAAGTGTCGACAGCAGAACACGAACTCGGTAGGTCCCGTTTGCAGCTCTGAAATGTTTTTCTCAGTTCATCAGGTACCCATTTACAACTGGGTTGACTGAATGAAACGGTCATACCATGAAAAAAACTAACGACATTCCCGGTCTGTAAAACAGCACGGCTTGATTTGAACTTAGTATGTTGGGATTGTAAACCAAGCTCACAACCTAAAGGCCACTGAATCTCCAGGTTTTTATTGTAAATTATCTCAGTTACACTGAGATGGAGTGGAATACTTCACTCTCAAAGATGGAAGAGTTTGTTACTCAAGATAAATTGGTGGGTGAGGGTTGCCTTGTGGTGTGTAAATGAGAGTTTCCTTGTGTGTACATGAGAGTTGCCATGCGATGTGTGTGAATGTGAGTTGCCATGGGGTGTGTAAATGAGAGTTGCCTTGTGGTGTGTAAATGAGAGTTGCCTTGTGTGTACATGAGAGTTGCCATGTGATGTGTATGAATGTGAGCTGCCGTGGGGTGTGTAAATGAGAGTTGCCTTGTGGTGTGTAAATGAGAGTTGCCTTGTGGTGTGTAAATGAGAGTTGCCTTGTGGTGTGTAAATGAGAGCTGCCTTGTGGTGTGTAAATGAGAGTTGCCTTGTGGTGTGTAAATGAGAGTTGCCTTGTGGTGTGTAAATGAGAGTTGCCTTGTGTGTAAATGAGAGTTGCCTTGTGTGTAAATGAGAGTTGCCTTGTGGTGTGTAAATGAGAGTTGCCATGTGGTGTGTAAATGAGAGTTGCCTTGTGGTGTGTAAATGAGTTGCCTTGTGGTGTGTAAATGAGTTGCCTTGTGGTGTGTAAATGAGAGTTGCCTTGTGGTGTGTAAATGAGTTGCCATGTGGTGTGTGTGAATGTGAGTTGCCATGGGGTGTGTGAATTTATTGGATGCCCACTTTCAACTGAAATACCCCCTACCCTTCCAAGCTCACAGTTGCCCTCTTTTGACACCCCTGTCCCGTGGACATCTTTGATGGATATCAGCAGTTGTTTGTTCTTAGGAACACTGTCTTACTGAACAACTCTGCCTTTTTGACCAGATTTCAGAAAAACTAAAGTGGAAAACAATTATAAATATGAATGGTCCGATATCACACTGAGACGAAAATACAAACAAAACCTACGTTACGACCAATAGTCTTCATCAGGGATAACAAACAACAACAATAAGGAACTAATGAATCAATGAAGGGAAGAATATAAAAATGGGGAAGGTCAATATATAATTTGAAAATAGGGCACTTAACTGAGAAACCATCAGATCACTCCTTCGCAGGTCGGATGCATGATCCCAAATGACAGTCAAAGGTGAGATGAATTGGCTAGGAGGGAGCACGAAGTGGGAAATGGCTGGATAAGCCAGTGGCAGCCAAATATGGAAAGATCAAATTGTGATATAGGTAGAGGGAAAAGAGAAAGGCAAATGGATGGAAGCTGGTATGAAATGAGGATTTAAGAAAAAGTATGGAAGATATTAATGCCATTTGGTTGGAGGAATCCCATGCAGGAGATCAGTTTGTTCTCGAGCGTGAATCAATGACGATCGTCTGAGAAGCAAGAAACTAAGCCTGGGACACTATCATCAGCTTTACCTCAGTGCTCATGACCATTGAATTGGCTGACAATTGGGGAACCAGTGAGGTTATAGATATCATTGAGGTGTTGTTTGAAATGCTCACGCAGCTCCAGACCAGTCTTCCCAATGCCACCACACTTGCGACAGTTGATGGAATAAATGAACCTGCAGGGCAATCTGACATATCTTTTTCTATCAATCTCACAGCCATGTCATCTTCTTACATGTTTACATTCATTTGTGTCTTCCTGTAAGGTTTTCAGCTAGGTGTCACATCTCTGGGCTGTATAGGCAGACATCTATTCTACTCATTAATTGTTCTTTTATCTTAAACTTCTCTAAGGCATCCTTAATTGTTTTCATTTTGGTCACCCACCCGTGTCTAAATATTAACATTTCAAGGGCCTCTATTTTCTTGGTGGTCCACCCAATTCTATATATCTACATTTCAAGGTCCTCCATTTTCTTGGTGGTCCACCCAATTCTATATATCTACATTTCAAGGTCCTCTATTTTCTTGGTGGTCCACCAAATTCTATATATATCTACATTTCAAGGTCTTATATTTTCTTGGTGGTTTACCCAATTCTATATATCTACATTTCAAGGTCCTTTATTTTATTTGTGGTCCATCGCACTCTATATATCTACATTTCAAGATTCACTATTTTCTCTCCTAACTGTTTGTTTATTGTCCATGTTTATGTGCCATAGAATCGTCATCATATTTCATGATGTGTTTTAATAGAAGCATGGGGCCATTGCTGTAGGTGACTTCCTTACAGAAAACAATAATATTGATCTGTCATTGTTTAGAGACACTCTTGTAAAAAATAATTGAACTGTCAGTGTGTGACATTGTTTCTACCGTCACATTTCTTCTAGTCTCTCTTTGACTCTTCTAGTGACTGTGACTGCTTTTTGCAAACATCACATTTTTCATTTTTCTATCTTTAATTATTGATTCTCTGCTCCTTTCTGAACCTACCAAATGGCAGAAAAATAACACTGTCATTCGCTACTGGATAATGCACAAGCAATTTCAGAGCGGAGGCAGTGGCACTGAGGGCGGCAGTGGAAGAAATGGTGACATGTAAAAGGAATGAAAGCCATATAGTCCTGCTTACAGATGCCTTGGCCGTAGTCACAGCACTAAAAAGCCAGAAAAATACTGAACTTAATGATTTAAGAGCAGTACTCTGTCAACTATGCCAGCAGTCCGCACCACAAAGGGTAGTGGTACAGTGGGTTCCAGTGGGTGGTACAGTGCAAGACTACCACAACCAGATACTAGTATGACATACGAAGAGTCAAAACGGCTTATTAGAGCTAGATACATGACCAAATGGGAAACCGAACATACTGGCTACACCAAAAACGATGCCTATTACCAGTTGAACCGAAGAGAGCAGGTCGTGGTCTTCAGAATTCGCACTGGCCACAATAGACTGAGGTACCACCTATTCAACAAATTGAAAATAGGTGGCACCGACGAATGCCCGTGTGGTACCGGGAAAATGACTGCTGAGCATTTGCTGCAAAACTGCCCGACATACGAGGATCAGAGAGAGCAGATGTGGCCATCACCAGTGGCAACACTAGACAAGCTCTATGGCAGTGTCGACAGCCTCAGGATGACCGCTGCTTTTTTCGAAGAAAAAAAAGGTTGATGTCTGACTGCGTACGATGAAGAAGAAGAAGAAGAAGAAGAAGAAGGACTAGCACATTCAACTTGAGTATAATATTTTGGGATCAGGTTTGCCTTCCCTCTTCGATCCTTCTTTTCTTAGTAAGATCACACAGTTGCAGTCTGTTTCCAGGGTCATTTCTTGAACGGAGAATAGGGTCTTGCTACGAGTCATCTTTGGCCTCGGCATCCTTACAGGAATCATGTATCCAAACACTTGCAGTAGAGGTTTCATTAGCAATGATTTTACATGATGCACCACAGCCTTCTTTAGTTGCCTGTTAGGACATGATTGAGATGTTACAGCGGTCCTACTAATTCTCCTGCGGCTGGCAATCGTATGCTTATTATTATCGAAACACCAACAATAAAAAGCTACCATCGCCCAAATCAACATACTGTAGAGGCTTTTGTAATTGTCAATGTTCGCTATACACATTGATTGTTGTCGTTTGTACTGAAAAGGATGTTTTGTTACATTGTGTTGTAGTTTACAGCGAGGCTGCTACAACTGTGCCTTTCAACCCGACTCAACACAACTTTAAATCTGAGTTTGCCTTCCCACTTGTATCCATATTCTGGCAGTGAGGCTGCATGGGTCGCCACTTGGAGCTGAAATAAAATCTTGGACAGGCCCACATTGAATTGTAATACTCCATTTTGTGTTCAGAACATCTAAAAGGTGATAACATTTGGTGATGCGACTTCTTAACTGCAAGGAATCAATAGTTTGCTCCTGTAATTCCAGTGCAAACCCTATTAGTGTAGAAGACTTCCAAGCACTTGATATAGCATGCACAAAGAAGTCGTTTTGAGATTGGAAGATAACTCTAGCAACGCCATATTATTGAATAATAGTAATAATAACAATAATAAATGTCCATCACATGCGACAATGGTGACAGAATCAGACTTGTGCTGCGGCATGTGATCTCATATGACTATAAAAACTAATCCTGGCATGGCATGCTCTACCACACACGGTGCACACATATGAGGAGTCGGTTCTACAACCATACGTTCTATTCGGGCGGGCACACTTCCTCTGAGCCTCAGCGATTGGAGTTTCTCTTAGCGATCTGAGTATCTTTGGTGATGCTAGTGCACGAGGTGGAACACGGTTCTATGCAAACAACTCTTAGAAGGGGACATCCGCATTGGAGCTTTTCAGAGACACTTTCAAGGAGTTTCTATAGCGTTTCTTCTGTACCCCTGATTAGTGTCTGCCTGTTCTGAGCTCACCGGATAACAACTGCCTTAGGAGGCACTTGTCGGACATGCGAACAACATGCCCCGCCCATCTTATCTGAGCGATTTACAGTAGTGTAGAGACGTTGAACATGTTTGACTTGCTAAGAATTTCAGAATTGAGTACTTTGTCTTGACACCCTATCCTGAGCAGCCTACCAATACAGATGATGTTCATCCATCACGTGTGATGAAGATCACTCTCACTCTCTGTTCAGCAACGTGGACAATCTTTTTCTTTTTCTCTGTCCACTGAAATGGGTGACTTGTGTGGTGATTTGGATTAAAGTGAGAAAGTTTTGCGACATATGTCAATCCCACTCTCTCATCCTGAGCTACATTTAACCAGTGGTAAGACATTATCGAGACGACTGGAGATAGCATAGGGTGCAGATTTTTCCTCAGGGTTTACTCCCAAAGTTTTTCCTTAAACAGGTATCCCGCAAGGCAGGGGAGCTGTGACATCCAATAGGTTGAAAATGTAAGATGACCAGGACTAAATCTCTATGTTCATAACAAATGTCACGGGAAACTGTGAGTACCAAATAATGTTCCAGCTCTTCACAAAGTGTTATCACAAAGTGAAAGTCAAAGCCACCCACACAGTGACAGACACACTTTGATTAATCCTACTTGCATAAAACCACCAATACAGATAATACAATACTTAATATATCGTTTTCTCAATGAAATAATGATGGTGATTTTTTAAAGAGCTTATGGAACTCCGATAGTTTACAATGTCCAGGAACTTCATCTCCAATGTGAAGTAGGTCCTTCTATATGAAAACGTGGCTGATAACCAAAGTCAGAATTTAGAGATTACGAAACTTTATCAACATGCGCCTGTCAAAGATTATGTGTCTGCAGTAGTTGGACAAGGTTTCAAACTAAAGTTTTTTTGAGAAACCAGGGCAAAGGATGACTAATAAATCTTAGGGAGACGGTGGATAGGTCACACAAGCCAGTATTACTATGGAATCTCTGTCATGGAACCCCTAAGTGATAGGGGGTGAAGAAAAGCCAAAGAACACAGGGACTTAGAGGACGATACAAGAAAAACTTGGACAAGCTGAAAATAAATAGAAACCAGGACAGGTCTGATTCGATATTGTTGGTTGATGGCTTATGTTCCTTACTGTGATAAGGGCGGAGTACATAGTGATTCCTGTGTTTTATTAAAGGCATTGTTTCTAAAGCATTCTTCCAATTTCAAAGTACGATTAGCGTAGTCATCGATCACTCGCTTTTCATGGCAAAGGTACGCTCCAATCAACCCAGCTGTAAATGATATCCTATTTGACATATGACTAGGGAAGTAAAAGACAGCGATCAAGAAGCTTGCCACCCATCTCATACAAGCTGTGGCTTAGTATACTGAAGTCTCTAACATTTTCATTTGCCGACATTGGTGTACCGTAATTACCATGGGACAAACCTTTGCTGAAG
Organism: Ariolimax columbianus; assembly: GCA_036924085.1. Classification (NCBI taxonomy): domain Eukaryota; kingdom Metazoa; phylum Mollusca; class Gastropoda; order Stylommatophora; family Arionidae; genus Ariolimax; species Ariolimax columbianus. The sequence continues at coordinate 33,475,438 of JAVGWX010000013.1, read as the reverse complement.
TCTCTAACAACTCGATTCTCTGATAGTAGTGTAACTCCTTAGGGAGCTAAAACCTTTACTTTACTCCACACTCAGTTTTTTTAAAAATAGTTCGCCTTATTTCTCTATTCTCCAAGGGGGTGTGCGTTGCACGATGGTTTTTATTTTCTGCCAGTCGGCCCAGTGCCTCTGACTTCGGCATTCATTTTATGCATGGGGCTGCTTCCTCCTGCATTTTCTAAGGTTTTGCTTCCCCGAGGTAACAGCCGGTGCTGTGAGGGGGATCGAGTTGTGAGCCGTGTCACTCAGTATGTTTTTGATCTGTGTGAAATGGTGGGGTTTGCAGCTACGTAGGTTAAAGAGTATTCTACAATATAGGGGCTATTCAGAGAGAAAAACAAATGTAGACATTCGGCAAGAGCTGAGCATAGAGGAGAACTGGTTTATCAATTCCAATGTGACCAGAAAATGCAAATACTTTAGTCACATCAAGAGACACAACGGTCTCGAGAGAACGGTGATGGAAGGTATGGTGCCAGGCAAAAGAGGAAGGGGTAGACCAAGAAGACGATGGCACCAAGATATCCAGGAATGCCTGAGTATGACTGTGGCGGAGGCTGGAGGTTTGGTAAGAGAACGAGTTTCTTTCAGACAGACTGTGATGGGAGCGACGTTCTACAAAGGACATGCTATATGATGATGAGGGGCTATTCCTGACTATAAGTCATTTCAGTGTAATATGGGTTCCATTCTCGTCTTTGTCACACATATATCTCTTGCCAAAACCATTCAGGCTTTCCTGTAGGGGATGCATGTGCCATTTGCATTAACTCCTCTTTTCGATCCACGAAGTGGTTTCATTAAAGCGAGGAATCGAAGTCCGCCTTTTTCATTATGCCCCTGGAAATAAGAAGAGCAACTACAACAGTTTGTTGAGGCACTGACTACCTTCAGTTTAATGTTAAATAAATAAAGTCCTAGAGAAGAAACTGCCTTCAAGGGTGAAGTGTTAAAGATTTAATTGTATAAAGCCACAGCTTGTATAATCTGGTGTGGCATGTTCCCTTCTTCGCTGCTTTTTCTGCCCTTGCTGTAATCAGGTACTCATTTAGAAATCAACTACTTTACAGCTGAGTCGACTGGAGTGTATTGGTAGAGAGAGTTGAACTTGCTACTTTTGCTGTGAAAGTGAGCTCTCTACCACTATATTAATCAAACGTCCCAAGCTGAAGTGGTCACCCTTTGATTTCCTTCTTGTCTTACTATGAGTGAGCCAGCTTAAGTGGTCGTCCTTTGTTTTCCTTCTTGCCTTTCTATGAGTGAGCTAGCTTAAACGGTCGTCCTTTGTTTTCCTTCTTGTCTTTCTATGAGTGAGCTAGCTTAAACGGTCGTCCTTTGTTTTCCTTCTTGTCTTTCTATGAGTGAGCTAGCTTAAACGGTCGTCCTTTGTTTTCCTTCTTGTCTTTCTATGAGTGAGCTAGCTTAAACGGTCGTCCTTTGTTTTCCTTCTTGTCTTTCTATGAGTGAGCTAGCTTAAACGGTCGTCCTTTGTTTTCCTTCTTGTCTTTCTATGAGTGAGCTAGCTTAAACGGTCGTCCTTTGTTTTCCTTCTTGTCTTTCTATGAGTGAGCCAGCTTAAACGGTCGTCCTTTGTTTTCCTTCTTGTCTTTCTATGAGTGAGCTAGCTTAAACGGTCGTCCTTTGTTTTCCTTCTTGTCTTTCTATGAGTGAGCCAGCTTAAACGGTCGTCCTTTGTTTTCCTTCTTGTCTTTCTATGAGTGAGCTAGCTTAAACGGTCGTCCTTTGTTTTCCTTCTTGTCTTTCTATGAGTGAGCTAGCTTAAACGGTCGTCCTTTGTTTTCCTTCTTGCCTTTCTATGAGAAAGCCAGCTCGTCGTCACACTTTGACTTCCTTCTTGCCTTCCTATAAGAGAGCCAGCTGTAGTGGTCGTATTTTGTTTTCCTTCTTACCGTTCGATGAGAGAGACAGCCCAAGTGGTCGTCATTTATTTTTTTACTTTTTGTCTTTCTGCGAAAGAGCGAGCTGGCTGACTTTCGTATGTTTGATTGTGGTGATTGTGTCATGGTACCAGCTGGGGGCATGTCCCAACCGACAATGAAAGGAGACACGAAAGTCCGCGCCTTGAATGATTTATATCTGATGCCTTTTGTGTCAAGGATCAAGCTAGTGTCAGATGAAACATACTGTCGAAGACCTCACCTCATTTGCACGTAGTACGCCTGGAACCAGGCTGTGTACTTACAGTAGCCTGGTCAACAACGCGGGGATTGATACTTTTTATATAAAGGTGTTCAGCTGTTCCAATACGCCTGGGGATATAAGAGCCACTGTTATCAAAGAAACATAGTCAAGAATAGCAAATTAGTGGCTTCAAGGCTCTTCTTATCCCTTTGTGTTCCAGGGGGATCAAGATGCTGCAGTGGTCAGCGAACCATAGCTGACTGCTAGCGAACCATAGCTACCAAGACCCTTCTACACCTCCACGTGGTGATCCTGGATAAAAGGGCTGCAGCAGGGCAGACTGGCTAAGGAGAAGGGATCGAAGAGGGAATGCTAACCCGGTACTCAAAAAATGCTTGCTGAAGTCGTATGTGTTAGACCAAAAGGTGCAAATATCGCAGCCAAGCTGTAAACTACGACACAACGCATTCCGTTCTCTGGACTACATTCTGCTACTTAAGGCCTTTCAGGGTTTGGTAGTGGGAGATTGAGAACGAACGAAGAAGAAGAAGGAGTGTTTCAGGGATCTCTGGAATCCACTGGCATGACCGGATCCTCAACTGTAAGATCATCCCACAAACACATCTCTAGAGCATCGTTTCTACGATGAGCCACCGTCTATCTATCTTCGGTCAGGATGTCCCGGCCCGCCAGACCTTCCTCACATGGTGGTCGAAATCAAGGATCAAGACCTTGTCCCACATCGTGGCGCCCCTGTTGTCTCCCGCGCGACACATCGCCCGCACCTTATCATACCTCGGCCATCAATCGTGGTCATAGACGAAGGACGCGACGGGTCTTGGTCGCGTAAACGGATTATTAAATTATACATTGGATGTTAGATGTTAATGTTTAATGATCTAATAAACATTACTATCCGGAAAACAAACAAATAGCCATAGTCGTGACATAACCACAATTTTGTATTGAGGTAGAAAGAATGATGTTTGAACAGTTGAACAATTTCAGGTAGAATGGAAACCGTAGAGTAGAAGAAATAGAATATGTGTAACTGAATAATGCATTAGTTAGACCTAGATTGGAGTACTGTGTACAGGTGTGGACTCCTTATCGTAGAGGGAAGATAAACGTGATGGAAAGGATACAATGAAGAGCGACAAAACTGATAGTGGGATTCCAGAGGTATAGTTATGAGGAAAGAGAAACTGGTCTACAGTGTCCAGAAAAGAGAATAATTCGAAGTAATTTAATACAGATTTATAAAAAGATAATCATCAAGGGATAGCATAAATAAGACTATAACAAGCTTTTTTCAAAATACAGCCGCCTACATGAACAAAAGATACAACTACAAATTAATTAAAGTTGATTTTGTTGTTGAATGCCCGCAATGAGTAGGATTACTCTTTTGTGCGACCTAAAAAGGACGTTAAGTGGCGGGTTGTCGTAGCTTTCCTTACAGCCCGAGCGTGCTGATGAAGGTGGACCGGGGTCCTCCAGGTGGTTGTGCTGTGCTTGACTTCATCTGCATGTCACTCACTACTATGGGGATCACCTCGATCTCTCACCTCGTTAGCTAGGCTGCCATTAAAACAGCTAATTTCCAGGGAGGGGGGAGGCTACGAGGAAGCCGAGGTGAGGGTCTTAGCCAGTATATTTTGCCTGACCCTGGCGAACATGACAGATCAGTATGTTGTGCCTGACAAAACGTTAGTCATCCTCCCATAGTTTATTAAAGAAAAGTTCATATTTGTTACTAGGGCATATTTTTTGGTTCAGAGAGTGGCAATAGCTTGGAATGCACTGCCATATGAAATATAGTTGAGACAGGGTCAATGAATGCATTCACGAATAGATTGGATGTACATAGTTTTTAGATAAAGAGAAGTAAAAGTAATTGACTGCATACATACTCTGCAAAGTCTTCTAAACCAGTATAAAGAAGTTAGTTAAATGAAACAGAGTTAAGTTAAAAACAAAGAACTTATTCTGCAAAGATAGCTGGATCCCTCAGAAGAAATCAAGAAAAATGAATACATACTTGTATAAAACCACCAGTCGCTGTTCTTCAGCTCTATGGTGTAGGAGTAGTATTTTTCTTGTATCTTCTAAAACATGAGCAGGATGGGGTAGCAAGCCCCATGCCAAACCTTTCTTAACTAAATCTATACGCACAGCCGATATATCGGCTTGCAAACTTTCTTACAAGGTCACAGAGCCGATATAATAGTTTGAACAATTGTCATACGTATATTTAAACGTTTCTCAATAACGACTTTTTCCAACTTAATATATCCACTTATATTTCCTATCGGGATCAAGATGCTGAGCAGCGCATGAGCTGCAGTGGTCAGCGACTCATAGCTGACTGCTAGCGTCAGGGCCAGCGAACCAAACTGCCAAGACCCTTCTACACCTCCACGTGGTGATCCTGGATAACAGGCTGCAGTAGGGCAGACTGGCTGAGGAGAAGGGATTGAAGAGGGAATGCTAACCCGGTAATCAAAAAAATGCTTGCTGAAGTCGGATGTGTTGGACCGAAAGGTGCAAATATCACAGTCAAGCTGTAAACTACGACACAACGCATTGCGTTCTCTGGACTACATTCTGCCATTTAAGCCCTCTCAGGGTTTGGTAGTGGGAGATTGAGAACGAAAGAAGACAAGACAAGACAACTCCTACCAGGAGTTTTGCATTTTCAAAAATGTATTGGCCCAAAACATTTTACGAAGTCAATGAGTTAAACGTTTCTATTAGGTTAGCGTGTATCTATTCTTTGATTTCCTTTTGGGCCCCGATAAATGAAAACAGGAATAAATAGATCCACTGAAATATAAATCAATGACGTTCTATATAATGCGGCGGACACAATCCTCGTTCTCGCCACTTTGCCCATACTCCATGTGGGCCATCTAATGTGCCACCACTCGGCCCTCAGTTCGGTTTGAGTTTGAGACCACTTCTCTAAATGGGCATATTGCTATAGAGCCCAGGAGGCACTTATGGTTTCATATATCACAAGCTCACGGCCATGGTTATCTAGGAAGCTGTCTTTATGTGCTCACACGTGTGATATCAGCGGGAGTCATGGCGATATTAATTTTATGTACGCTGTTACAGCTATAAAGAGGGGTGAACAGAACGAAGGCAATGTTAATCATTTCCTGGGAGACCCATCATTTCACGGGGTTCTGGGTAGTTGCCCACTTTACGCAACCTAGTGCCGCCACTGACGCCATGACTTACTCCCTCCCAAACACCTCGACACGTGCGCGTGTGAGGGCAGCCATCATGCCCTTTTCAGCAGTATATGGAGAGCCCCCCGCGAGCAGCGTGCCTCGTCTGATGCAATGTTTATGTGCGTAGAAAACGAATTAATATTGCAAAGGGAATCACAAATGGGAATGTCCTGAACTCCCCGTGGGGGCCATGTACAAAGAGCTCATTCTGTGTATGTTTAATTTCCGAGCGACGCTCCATCAATCTCTTAGGACCGCGTTTACACGATTGGATTGATTCATTTTTGATGGAAAATTATCTGCTGTCCATTCATGATTGTCCGAATGCCAATGATGACGGTATAATGTTCACAGCTGCCACATGACTGAGACGAGGGTTGGGGGGGGGGGGCGGGGTGGCGGTGGAGATAATGTGAGTAAATATCAGTTGTACGGACTGTACCCCGTAGCTGTGCTCATTCATGTCTAGAAGGTAATAAGGCTGAATGTAGTCTCGTAGTCAGTGCTGGACCATTGCCATCTTTAGATAGATGAGGGGCCAACTCTTCATGTGGCCTTTCGTAGAAATAAAGTTGAGGCCCTTTTTTGTTTACTTTCTACAAGAACATTGTAGGTTCCCAAACATAAGGCTCTACAATATTGAAAGGACGTGTTACAGAGGGATTATGAAAATAAAATAAACAAATAGATACAATTACATAAAGTTTGCTCCAAGACAACATCGCCTGAAATATTTTGGTCTTGTGAAGAGACACAATGGTACGAAGAGAGTGAAAATGAATGCTATTGTTCCTGTGAGGAGGAAAATACGTCGATCCACACCAAAGATGGTATGAGGACATTATACAGACAGTCTGGGGATGTCTTTGTATGGCGCGTGCACTCTCGCCCTATGCCGAGATGCATTCGTGGTTACCGCGAGGGAAACATCATTCTGGGAAGAATATGTCACAATCTTGATGTGTTAGGTTGCAGTCTATTTGGGACATTTAGTACTGTCTGTAGTCTTCTTCTTCTTCTTCTTCTTCGTACGCAGTCAGACAGTAACCATTATTTTTTCGAAAAAAGCGGCGGTCATCCTGAGGCTGTCGACACTGCCATAGAGCTTGTCTTGCAGTTCCTCTGGTGATAGCCACATCTGCTCTCTCTGATCCTCGTATGTCGGGCAGTTCTGCAGCAGATGTTCAGCGGTCATTTTGCCAGTACCGCACGGGCATTCGTCGGTTCACCCTATCTTCAATTTGTTGAATAGGTGGTACCTCAGTCTATTGTGGCCAGTGCGAAGTCTGAAGACAACGACCTGCTCTCTTCGGTTCAACTGGTAATAGGCATCGTTTTTGGTGTAACCAGTATGTTCGGTTTCCCATTTGGTCATGTATCTGGCTTTGATAAGCCGTTTTGACTCTTCGTACGTCATACTAGTATCTGTTTGTGGTAGTCTTGCACCTTCTTTTGCCAGTCTGTCTGCCTCCTCGTTGCCTTGGATGTTGCAGTGTGATGGGACCCACTGTACCACTACCCTTTTTGGTGCGGACTGCTGGCACAGTTTGCAGAGTGCTGCTCTTAAGTCATTAAGCTCAGTGTTTTTCTGGCTTTTTAGCGCTGTGACTACGGCCAAGGCATCTGTAAGCAGGACTATATGGCTTTCATTTTCACTGTGTGTCACCATTTCTTCCACTGCCGCCCTCAGTGCCCCTGCCTCCGCTCTGAAATTGCTTGTGTACTTACCAGTAGCGAATGACAGTGTTATTTTTCTGCCATTTGGTAGGTTCAGGAATGCTCCCGCCCCTCCGTTCTGTGTCGTGTTTGTTACAGAACCGTCGGTGTATGCATGGGTCCAGTCCATGCTTGGGTAGCTTTTCGAAATAAAGCTTAGGGTAGTATCTCTCCTTTCTTTTTCAGTCTGGCAGTTTTTGTTTCCAATACCTGGTATATTTTCTACCACCTCTAGAAATATATCCTGCCTCCAGGTAGGTTTTCGTACAGTAGTGATGTGTTTTGGTGTTGTTGCACTGTCTGTAGTCGGTAATGCAGCTAAGGATGAAGTGTTGACGACATTAGCCTGCGAAGTTTGATAGTTTATTGGATCGGATAATTTTGATTCCTATCCTGCCTGCCATATCCCTGTTCTAATATATTTTTTTAAGGCAGACAAAGGGTTAACGCTTACCTCATCCTATCTCATCTAATCTTAACTCATTTTTTCCTCTCAACTCATTTCATATAAGTCGTATAATCTCAGCTCATCTAATCAAAACGTATCTCATCTTACCTCAACTCATACAATCTCGTTTATTCTTATTTCAACTCCTCATATTATTTCAACTCAGGGGACGGCGTGGGCTAGTGGTAAATTGACAAGGATCATAACCCAAATCACAGCAACGACCGTAACACCGGGGAAGGAAACCCTGAGAAAATGCAGGATGAGACGCTACTGGTAAGTACACAAGCAATTTCAGAGCGGAGGCAGAGGCACTGAGGGCGGCAGTGGAAGAAATGGTGACACACAAAGAAAATGAAAGCCATATAGTCCTGCTTACAGATGCTCTCGCCGTAGTCACAGCGCTAAAAAGCCAGAAAAACACTGAGCTTAATGACTTAAGAGCAGCACTCTGCCAACTGTGCCAGCAGTCCGCACCAAAAAGCGTAGTGGTACAGTGGATGTAGTATAAAATCCACAATACAAATAGAGTTAGGTCATAGTTAGAATCTCGGTGGTGCTCTGTTTTTTAAATAATTGTACATGTGTAATTTTGTGTTCTTTGACTTGTTCTGTAAGATAATTAATTGTTTTGTTTGTTAATTTGTAAATCATTTTCTAACATTACTGTGCCCCCACGTCCTGTTTCAACGGCGTTAGGTAAACATGGCGGACTGCAAGAGAAGGAGAATTGATAACTGATTTACTGATAACGATTTAACAAATACTGCACAACCAGATAACCACCGATGACGTCATAATGAGAGAATGTCATATATTTATTTACTTCACAAAACTTTAAAATTTTGTGGCACATCAGGCACTCGCCTGAGTGGGGCCACGGGATGAAGAGAATAGAATTATCGGGACCTTTCTTGTATGTCGTTAATGACGACTAAAGAAGGCTGTACGTGGGGCAGGTAAACCTCATGAAAAAGCCGTTGCTTAGATACGCCACTGCAAATGATTGGATGAAGGCTTTCTGTAAGATGGTTAGGGTAAGGGACCAAATGTAGTGTCGGAACAATGGTTGGGGTAAGGGGTCAAATTTAGTGTCGGAACAATGGTTGGGGTAAGGGGTCAAATGTAGTGTCGGAACAATAGTTAGGGTAAGGGGTCAAATGTAGTGTCGGAACAATAGTTAGGGTAAGGGGTCAAATGAAGTGTCGGAACAATGGTTGGGGTAAGGGGCCGAATGAAGTGTCGGAACAATAGTTAGGGTAAGGGGTCAAATTTAGTGTCGGAACAATGGTTGGGGTAAGGGGTCAAATGTAGTGTCGGAACAATAGTTAGGGTAAGGGGTCAAATGTAGTGTCGGAACAATGGTTGGGGTAAGGGGCCGAATGAAGTGTCGGAATAATGGTTGGGGTAAGAGGTCAAATGTAGTGTCGGAACAATGGTTGGGGTAAGAGGTCAAATGAAGTGTCGGAACAATGGTTGGGGTAAGAGGTCAAATGTAGTGTCGGAACAATGGTTGGGGTAAGGGGCCGAATGAAGTGTCGGAACAATGGTTGGGGTAAGGGGCCAAGTGCAGTTTTGGACCTAAAGACAGGATTAGGATAAAATGCACTGTCGGACCTATGGTTTGGGTAAAGGGCCAAATACAGTGTCGGATCTATGGCTTGGGTAAAGGGCCAAATGCAGTGTCGGATCTATGGTTTGGGTAAAGGGCCAAATACAGTGTCGGATCTATGGTTTGGGTAAAGGGCCAAATGCAGTGTCGGATCTATGGTTTGGGTAAAGGGCCAAATACAGTGTCGGATCTATGGTTTTGGTAAAGGACCAAATTCAGTGTCGGATCTATGGTTTGGGTAAACGGCCAAATGCTGTGTCGGATCTATGGTTTGGGTAAAGGTCCAAATGTAGTGTCGGCTCTATGGTTTGGGTAAAGGGTCAAATTCAGTGTCGGATCTATGGTTTGGGTAAAGGGCCAAATTCAGTGTCGGACCTATGGTTTGGGTAAAGGGCCAAATGCCGTGTCTTCCTCGAAAAGGGGATATATGATCCATATAGAGGCATTATTACATATATTGTTATTCTTAACAAAGGGGTCTGGGATCGACAAAAGTGTATAGTTAGGAGTATTGCTCTACAGTGGAATGCGGAGTTTGTCGTTAACAAAAAGCTTTCCCTAACACATCACTTGCATGAAGGTAAGAATGACGTGGCATGTATCCAAGAAACGCACCTCAACAACAACCACAAATTCTCAATCAGAGGATACCAGGCCTTCCGTCTGGATAGAGAAGGTCACAAAGGAGGGGTTCTGATACTGACCCGTAACTGCATACCGAGTAGCGCGGTAGCTGTCAATCACACCGGACAAGCAGAAATTGTAGGAGTTGACATAATGGCTCAAGAGACGAAGATCCACATCTTCAACCTGTACGGACCACCAAACAAAGACCTATCGGTCTCGAGTATGGAAGTCAAAGACTCCAACTGCATAGTAGTTGGAAACTTCAACAGCCACTCGGAGAGATAGGGATACTCGGACACAGACAGCAGAGGTGACGAAGTGGAAGATTGGGAGATAGACACAAATCTCTATCTAATCAATAGGCCGGAGGATAGCCCTAGCTTCTATTCTAGAACATGGCATACCACCTCTACTCCAGATTTGGCTTTTTCCACGGTGGACATTCACCATAAAATAGACCGCCAGGTGCTAAACCAATTGGCAGGTAGCGACCACACGCCAATTATTCTAGAAGTTGATATCCACAGGAAACAAAACCGCTCCCATGTTGGAATTACAAACGAGCCGACTGGGACAGATTTACAAGCCCGACAGATGGGCTGTGTGAAACCATCAACACACGGAATAACAAAATGAAGCCCATGGTAGAAAGCCTAAGAAAAGCAATAATGCAAGCTGCCACTGAAACCATCCCAAGAGGGGCAAGGAAAAATTATAAGCCCTATTGGAATGATGATTTGCAGAAAGCGGAAGACGCAGTCACAAATTCTAGGAACATAACAGAGAAAACAATATAGGGAGGCAAATATCGCCCTCAAAGCCACCACGGCGAAATACAAATATACTCTGAACCAAACAGCAAGAGAAAGCTGGAAAAACAAAACAGAAAGCCTCAATTTAGACAAAGAAGGGAACAAACTATGGAAGTTAGTCAGAGCCATGAATGACGAAACTCCATCAAACGAACAAAATACAAATAAATAGGGTGACAACATGCTCACTGGAAAAAAAGCAGCAAACGCCTTTGTTGAACATTATGCCACAGCAAACCACATTGATGTCCCAGCAGATAGGCATACGGACATTAGTGAAGAGCAAAAGGGGCACGACAACATCAATATGGCACCAGAAGAGCATATGATGGCAAAATTAACAATGAATGAAATGGAAGAGGCCATGAAAACGTTAAAGAAAAGGAAATCTCCCGGAAAAGACGGGAAAACAAACGAAATGCTGATGGGGCTGGGCCAAACAGCAAAGAGGAAACTACTATCAGTTCGTGAACCAAAGCTGGAAAAGGGTTATTGTACCCCAGGCATGGAAAGACGCAGTACTTGTACCAGTACCAAAGAAAGGAAAAGACAAAACAGATCCAAATGGATACATGCCTATCAGCCTACTGAGCTGCGTAGGCAAACTGATGGAACGTATGATAAACACCAGACTGATGTGGCATCTGGAAAAAAAACACATACTAATCCCACAGCAAGCAGGCTTTAGACAGCACACATCCACTGAGGATCAGGTCATTCTTATAGCCCAAGAAATAGAAGATGCCTACCAGGAGCAAAAACACACAGTAGCGGTTTGGGTGGACATAGAAAAGGCATTTGACAAAGTCTGGAAAGAGGGACTTAGAGTCAAGCTAAGAAGAAGTAAAGTTTGTGGGAAAATGTACAAATGGATCAGTCACTACCTCCAGAACAGCCAGAGTTCAAGTACAAGGGCAGATGAGCAAAAAGGTGACACTTGACCAGGGAGTACCCAAAGGGGGAGTACTGTCACCCACACTCTTCCTGGTGTATATAAATAACATAACAGAAAATATACGAAGAAGAGTCCATAGCTCAATGTTTGCAGACGATCTCGCTATGTGGACCTCTGAAAAGAATCTCACCATAGCAAGAAATCGGATGCAGCAGGCCCTAACATAGATGGAAGAGTACGCGAACTCATGGCTGGTCAAAATAAACGAGGAAAAAACGACATGTACAATATTCTCGCTATCAAACAAACCCCAAAACACCAAATTAAGTCTAAACGGAAAATACCTGCAGCCAAACGACAACCCAAACTACCTTGGAGTTACATTTGATCGGCGCATGACATGGAAAAGTCAGATCGAGAGAAACCGAATGAGAGCCAGTGAAAGAATGGCAATCATGAGGAAACTTGCTGGCACAAGCTGGGGAGCAGACGAAAGTATACTAAAGAAACTGTACACTGGAAGAGTGAGACCAGTTTTCGAGTATGGCATTGCGGCATGGACAACAGCAGCAAAGGCGAACTTCGATAAAATTAGCAAACTTCAAAACCAAGCCATGAGAGTTATAACAGGAGGCATGAAGTCAGCGCCAATTGTAGAACTTGAAAAGATTACCAAACTGCAATCCATGACCGACAGAAGAGACTGCAGAGCCCAGCATCAAGCAGAGAAACTCAGAAGGCCGACTGACCATCCAATGCACCATAGACTAAACAATTTGGGAAATGGGAAACTAAAGCGGAGAAACTTTGCAGAAATAGCCAAAGCAAAGATCCACGAAGACCCCATGAACGCACTAACAACACCAAAGCCCATCCCTACTGTACGAAAACCTACCTAAAACTGCCAGACTGAAAAAGAAAGAAGAGATACTACCCTGAGCTACATAACGAAAAACTACCCAAGCATGGACTGGACCCATGCATACACCGACGGTTCGGTAACAAACACAACACAGAACGGAGGGGCAGGAGCACTTCTGAACCTACCAAATGGCAGAAAAATAACACTGTCATTCGCTACTGGAAAATACACAAGCAATTTCAGAGCGGAGGCAGAGGCACTGAGGGCGGCAGTGGAAGAAATGGTGACAGGTAAAAGGAATGAAAGCCATATAGTCACGCTTACAGATGCCCTGGCCGTAGTCACAGCACTAAAAAGCCAGAAAAATACTGAACTTAATGATTTAAGAGCAGTACTCTGTCAACTATGCCAGCAGTCCGCACCAAAAAGGGTAGTGGTACAGTGGGTTCCATCCCACTGCAACATTCAAGGCAACGAGGAGGCAGACAGACTGGCAAAAGAAGGTGCAAGACTACCAAAACCAGATACTAGTATGACATACGAAGAGTCAAAACGGCTTATTAGAGCTAGATACATGACCAAATGAGAAACCGAACATACTGGCTACACCAAAAACGATGCCTATTACCAGTTGAACAGAAGAGAGCAGGTCGTGGTCTTTAGACTTCGCACTGGCCACAATAGACTGAGGTACCACCTATTCAACAAATTGAAGATAGGTGACATTGACGAATGCCCGTGTGGTACCGGGAAAATGACCGCTGAGCATTTGCTGCAAAACTGCCCGACATACGAGGATCAGAGAGAGCAGATGTGGCCATCACCAGTGGCAACACTAGACAAGCTCTATGGCAGTGTCGACAGCCTCAGGATGACCGCTGCTTTTTTCGAAAAAATAAAGGTTGATGTCTGACTGCGTACGATGAAGAAGAAGAAGAAAAAGGTGTATTTCTCAAACTTAATATCGGGTCCCGATATCCACACGAATGCTATAGTTAAGCGTACTCCTACTTCGTCACATGAGACACTGCTGCTGGTAGCGTGTGGCCTAGGAGATGTGAATTTGGTTTACAAACGTAATGAACCACGTTTAAATCATGTCTTGCACGGTCAAACGGACCGGGCATGTTGTGGTATGACCACTTCTCTCAATCGATCCGGCTGTAACTGGGTACCTGACAAAGTCAGGGACAAACGTCGGAGTCTCCACGAGAGCTACGGAGTTCGGGCTCTGTCGTCAACAGTCTCAGCAATGAAAGGAACTAAGCACATATGGGTGGAGGATGGGGGGAGCCCAGATGCAACAAATTCGGTTCTATGAGCCATTTCCATTTATTTCTTTTTCTACAATAAGAGTCACCAAGATCCACATGGATCGTTTAGTTGGACGTCTTCCGACTTTCGCAGTGGGAGTTCGAGATTCGTCATCATCATTGGCTCTTTAAGTCTTGTCAGACGATAGTAATTGTGCTTTCAGCACAAAGCCCAGGCAGAAATATAGAGACCATGTGTTGCCCATGCAATATGGTCCCTCTCTCGGTCTGCCTTGTTTGCTCCAAGGGAAAGGTGATACCAATACATTTGGAATAAGACAACCTGCAGAAGCTGCCGGATCAGCAGAGCAATGCTCAATCTGTTCGCCTGTCGGGACTTCACTCCTAGACAAGCCGCCAACCAAGGCTAAGCGCCTGGTCTGGCCTTTCACAACACTCCTTTTGCTTGCTCTGGGATAAGGCATTGTATCCTCTTGCGTGTGCTCCTTCGCATATCGTCGGTTATCAGATTTGGTAGACCCTGACCAACTTTCAGAATGATCAGAAAACAGGTTGCAACAGCCATATCTGACAAAACACGACAAGAGATATGCCAATATCTTATCTGTAAGGCTTCAGGTGGTTTCTTCTTCTTCTTCTTCTTCTTCTTCTTCTTCTTCTTCTTCTTCTTCTTCTTCTTCTTCTTTTTCTTCTTCGTTCGTTCTCAATCTCCCACTATTAAACCATGAAAGGGCTTAAGTAGTCCAGAGAACGGAATGCGTTGTGTCATAGTTTACAGCTTGGCTGCGATATTTGCACCTTTCGGTCCAACACATCCGACTTCAGCAAGCATTTTTTGAGTACAGGGTTAGCATTCCCTCTTCGACCCCTTCTCCTTAGCCAATCTGCCCTGCTGCAGCCTGTTATCCAGGATCACCGCATGGAGGTGTAGAAGGGTCTTGACAGCTCTGGTTCGCTGGCCCTGATGCTAGCAGTCAGCTATGGGTCGCTGACCGCTGCAGCTCATGCGCTGCTCAGCATCTTGATCCCTCTTCAGGTGATTTGAAATCAGTTTGTCTTCTCCTAGATGAGCTGCCTTCCTAGTCTTTCGAGTCCCATATGCCAGAAACTACTGGTTTTAAGGCACCAGTAGCACGCTTTGCGCCACTTCTCCTGTTAGTCAAAACAGTTTTGCCGCGCGTAGACCAGGAGATGGACTTTGTAATCAGAGGCTATATGAGACGCCCGCCATGGGAGCATTTAGTTGGTCTTGAGAGTTCATCCTCAACCCCACCCCGAGCTTTAACAACATTTAGAATATTTAGACTTCTAGATTCACATTGATTGTATAGTTAGAGGTATATATTCATTCTTTTACAATAAATTGCTCCAGAATTAACACGGGCATATTGTTAGATGATACACCATTTTGATTAATTCTCTTTCCACAAATGCGTATCTAATGTTACTGCGAACTTAAACGTTACTTTCGCTTGCCTATATCCTGGCAGAGAGCAAGACTCTAATGTTACTATACTTTATTGTGTGTATGGGAAAACTTACAGATTCGTCACATGTTAACAGATTGAAGGACGGTCAAAGACTAGGCAAGACTGTTGACACATACACATTGTTATAAATCATGTTACATGTATTATGCATATTGTATAATATCATATAAGGTATTATGTATATTTTGTAATATCATATAAAGTATTACGTATATTTTATAATATCTTGTAGGAGTTTGGCTTTTTCCAGGAAATGTTCAGTCTCAAATGGACAGCTAGAAATGAGGATTTACTTATGTTGTTGGACACTGCAACGTTATCACGTGAACGCGTGCAGAGAAGTTTCCACAGCGATGACATAAGAAGCAAGCAAGGGGGGGGGGGGGAAGCTGAGAACTAAAGGCCACTTTGCCACTGCTGTCGCCACGTCGTGTGCTGGCTATGTTTGCTTATTTCACATCCAACAGAGAAACAACACGTGGGGCGATACCGGGATTTGAACCGTTGCCGTCGTTGTCGGCAGGAACGCCTCGAAATAATTATGCCACGCACTCCTCATCCAGCAAATAAGGGAGTTCAAATACCTAGGTAGTATGTTCAATGGGGATGGCACAGTGGACAGAGAGATCAAATGCTTAGGTAGTATTCAATACACTGAAGATAGGTGGCACTGACGAATGCACTTGTGGTACCGGGAAAATGACCGCTGAACATCTGTTGCAAAACTGCCCGACATACGAGGACCAGAGAAAGCACATGTGTCCATCACCAGTGGCAACACTAAACAAGCTCTATGGCAGTGTGGACAGCCTCAGGATGACAGCTGGTTTCTTTGAACAAATTCAAGTTGACGTCTGACAGCGTACGAAGAAGAAGAAGAAAATACCTAGGTAGTATGTTCAATGAGGATGGCAGAGTGGATAGAGATCGCACATTCAAATCAAAAGGCGAACAATGGGTGGGGAGGGGGAATGATGGGTTATCTACATTTTCGTCTGTAAATATTTATTTTATACTCAGTAACAAAGTGTGAGCATGTGCGCCTCTCACATAGTGGCTCATGTACACCGATCACAGAGTGGCACATGTACACCGTTCACAGAGTGGCACATGTACACCGTTCACAGAGTGGCACATGTACACCGTTCACAGAGTGGTGCATGCATGCAGTTCACAGAGTGGTGCATGCAGGCAGTTCACAGAGTGGCACATGTACACCGTTCACAGAGTGACAACTATACACCGTTCACAGAGTGGTGCATGCACGCCGTTCACAGAGTGGTGCATGCAGGCCGTTCACATAGTGGTGCATGCAGGCCGTTCACAGAGTGGAGCATGTACACCGTTCACAGAGTGACAACTATACACCGTTCACAGAGTGGTGCATGCACGCCGTTCACAGAGTGGTGCATGCACGCCGTTCACAGAGTGGAGCATGTACGGCGTTCAAAGAGTGGCACACGTACACCGTTCACAGAGTGGTGTATGAAGGCCGTTCACATAATGGAGCATGCAGGCCGTTCCCATAGTGGGGCATGTATGCCGTTCACAGAGTGGTGCCTGCAGGCCGTTCAAAGAGTGACACATACACACCGTTCACAGAGTGGCACAACTACGTCATTCACAAAATGACATACTCACACCGAGCTTGGCGCATTTTTGGTTGGTGAAAGCTTCACTGTCGAATAGAATGACAGAGGATTAAATACATATATATATATATATATATATATATATATATATATATATATATATATATATATATATATATATATAAATATAATAAAAAATATATAAGCATATACAAACTGCGCAAGAAAAGTTGGAAGAGAAATAAGAAAAGTTAGTAGATACATAGTGGAAACGTGTAAGGATATAGAAAACCTACAGCAACAAGGCAGAGAGAGAGAGAGAGAGAGAGAGAGAGAGAGAGGGAGAAAGAGAGAGAGGGAGAAAGAGAGAGAGAGAGAGAGAGATGTCTTTAAGGCAATAAGAACACTGACAAGGGAATTCTCTCTGGTTCCAAATGTCATCAATGTCAAAGAGAATAACACATTAACAGAAACCAAAGACATACTGAATAGACGGAGAGAGTACTGCGAAACCATGTGTGGAGATAGCACAAAGCGTTCAGTTACAATCCTACCAAAGGATGAGAAAGAACCTGAACCAACATTGGAAGAAGTACGCTCGGCAATCAAAAGCCTTAAAAAGGGAAAGTCCCCAGGATGCGATGATATCCAAGCAGAGCAAATACAAGTAGGAGGGGAGGCAAGAGCTCGAGTCTATCACAAGCTGTGTAAACAGATATGGCACAGCGCAGAGTGGCCAGAAGCATGGAAGAAATCAATTTATTTTCCCCTCCTCGAAAAAGGCAAAATGAAGCTGTGCACGAACTACCGAACTATAGCGCTGATCAGCCACGCTAGCAAGATACTCTTGCGAATCCTATTAAGAAGGATAGAGAAAAGGTTTAAATCTGAAATTCACGTAGTCCAGGCAGGTTTTAGGAAAGACAGAGGGACCACGGACCACATATTCAATTTAAGGAATATCTACGAAAAATGTAGAGAGTTTAATGTAAACCCGTACACATGTTTCATTGATTACACCAAGGCCTTCGACACGGTAAAACATAATATGTGGAGAATCATGAAGGAAATGGGGTTTCCTTTGCATATAGTCCATCTCATTGAAACATTATACCGAGATCAACAAGCCGCTGTCCGAGTATCTGGGCAAACATCAGATTGGTTTGCAGTACAAAAGGGAGTCCGACAGGGATGTATCCTCTCACCTTATTTGTACAACATATATGCGGAATGTATAATGAGAAATGTTCGAGAAGATGAGAACATTGAAAGTTTCGATCCATTTACGATTGGGGGATACGAGATTCCAGAGTTACGATACGCAGATGACACAGTGATCCTATCAAGAAGGGCAGAAGGGCTAGAGCAGCTAATGTCAGCCGTAAATGGACATAGTGAAGATCAAAACCTGTTTATAAACATAAATAAAACAAAGATAATGACCCCCGACAAAACACAATCAGCATAAATTTACAGTTCGTGTGAGGAAATAGGTCAGATCACACATTTTGAATGTCTGGGCTCCAGAATTGACAAAAATGGCGATTGCTCGAGAGAAAACAGAAGAAGACTAGTCATGGCTGCGAACCATAGACGATTACCAAAACTTCTAGACACAGAATCGAATCCTTAGAGTCAAAATGTTACAGAAAGATCCTCAGAATACACTGGACAGAAAAAAACACCAAATGTAGACATTCGGCAAGAGTTGAGCAAAGAGGAGAACTGGTTCATCAATTCCATTATGACCAGAAAATGCAAATACTTTGGTCACATCAAGAGACAGAACGGTCTCGAGAGAACTGTGATGGAAGGTATGGTGCCAGGCAAAAGAGGAAGAGGTAGACCAAGAAGACGGACGCACCAAGATATCCAAGAATGCCTGAGTATGACTGTGACAGAGACTGAAGTTTTAGCAAGGGAACGAGTTTCTTTCAGACAGACTGTGATGGGAGCGACGTTCTACAAAGGACATGCTACATGATGATATATATATATATATATATATATACTTAATTCTGTCAGCCTTTATTTTAACTTCCCAAAGGGGTCCATAATATGGTGGTTCTTATCGTGAGGGCAAGATCTCTTAAGCCATTGTCATACAGTATCGATGAGAAAAGGGGGGGGGGGGGAAATTGCGAAGTGGTTAATGTCACGGCTTACAACTCAAACTTTGCTTGATTCAGATTATCGAAACCATTAGACGCAAAACACAATATAACTCACCGCATTAGAAAAAAATGTGAGCAAAAATGTACATAAACAGTTAATAACTGAAAAGATCGGACAAAATCGATCGTTATCGGCTCAATCTACAGATGGAAGAAGGCGCGATAAAAAGTGTCGATACTATTGGTTTATTTACCTCCCTTGCGTTTTTAGCAGGGCACGATCTCGCCCACTCGTTCGCATTGCCCGGCTGCTGTCAGCAACCCTGTTTTCAACAATGTGCTAACCAGGGTCAGAACTCGCGAGATTCCACGAAACATTTGTTACGTTCTTCTACTGTTGCGGGATGAAACCATGTGGATTAGTATTTCCAAAAGGCGGGTGTTTTCAAACTTTATTTTCGCTTTTATAAATATTTATGTATGATTTGAATATGCACGACCAGAGCTAAGCCTTTATACACACATCACATTGATTCTGTAGAAGACGGATGTGTCGGACCGAAAGGTGTAAATATCGCAGTCAAGCTGTAAACTAGCGACACAACGCATTCCGTTCTTCGGACTACATCCTGGTACTTGCAAAGCCCAGTTCACTGCTTGGTAGCTTGAGATTGAGATCGAACGAAGAAGAGGAGGAAGAAGAAGAAGAACATCTTTATTTATGGAAGACTTGCAATTGTGGCATACTAGTTAATGCATATGAGCAATTTATGGGAAAACACAAGCAAGAAGGCGAAGAACCAACTGATCTTGCATGTTCTCTTCGGTTACACATGATTGCGAGACATTTAAACAAAATAATTGCGAAAAGGATAACCCCTTTCGAAATGATTACAATAGAAGAATGCTGAAAATATCACGAACAGAGAAGATGCGAGAGAAATTCTGCAATCACTGAGCTTAATTGAATATTGACTTATAACACGGGCTCCCAACCCGTCTGTGAGGTCGCCTGCTGAAACAGTTAACTAACACAAAATATTGTTGTTAAAAGCAGTTTTCATTTTTAATTGGTGTTTTAAAGTTTGAATAATATTATAGTTTTAAATACAGAAAATAACTCATACAAATAAGAATAGTTTTATATTTTGTGTTCCCAGTGGATACACTGAAGCGACACCATAGTCATATACACCAAGGCGCGGAGCCCAGAGTGTTTACATAAACAGTGGTTAGGAAAACAAAAAACACGTCATCGCGTCCTGCACAGATATTTGTTTACGTAAGCGAATTCTGTGAAATATAGTAAATCGTATTTCTGTCACCAATCAGATGAGTCGAAATATGTGGCAAGTGGAAATTATATTGAATTGTATTATACTATAAAATGCGTTCTCTTTCACCCTATTAAAAGGCCTTTTTTAAAAAGTGTCGATCGAGGTCGTAGGTCACTTTGCTTCTATAAAAAGGGTGTTGCGACTTAATGTTGGGAACATGTGGCTTAGAGATCATGAGAAAAAAGCTAAGATTTTCCGATCACATGAAAAGACACACTGTTCTGGAGAGACTAATAGTGGAGGGTGAGGTGTCTTTGAGGAGCGGTCGAGGGAGACACAGAAAAAGAGGGTATCAAGATGTTGCTAACAGTTCGAAGATGTCCTGGTATAACGCGTGCCAACTTGCCCCAGAAACAGGCTGTGTCACAGTAGCCTGGCCAACGAGGTGGAGATTGACAGACACTGTAATCCCCATTATGGTGATCATTACAGCCAGGGAGGACCACGGTCCAACTTTTTCATGTACACGTCGGGAAGTAAGAAGAGTCACTGTAACTCGCTACCAAAGAATCGGAAAGAGTTAATTAACTCAACTCTAGCTTCAGGCAACAGCAACATGAAGGCATAACGTAAGTACTTTGTAACAGCAGAGACAATTCCTGGGAAAAGGAAGGAAGACCACAACGAGCTGTATCATTATCATAAATTCCATTTATATTCGAGTAGAGGTATGGGGACTGCGCTACAATTCGCCGACATACAGGAAGCATGTATTAAAACATATGTGTACTTATATACTGCAGATTTATTGTCTATGAAACTATGTTTTACACTACCAGGTTACTAATCATATGCCCGTTCCTGCTTATTCGCCGTGGGTAACATGGAGAGTCGGATGCAGTGAACATAATGTCTCCTCCTCCTTAAAGGGTTTCACGGAGTCATACGGAAAAGATAGAATATTCTGGATAATTGCATGTCATGGCAAGGAAGTCGGTTAACTGTAGTAATTCGTTTTGACCAATGGTCAAGAAACAACGCAAATAAAACACAATGGTTTAAGTTTGTTGAAATTTTCGAAGCTACTCTTTCACTCGTGACGTATGCTTTCATGTAGCGAACTTCTATCCGTTCTTACTGTGAAAGATGGGCCTGGTCCTTCTAGCTGTAGTGCAATACGAGGCTTCTCAGCACGATGTCCACTACGGGGATTACAGCTCGGGTCCCTCATCTCGTTGGCCATGCTGATGTGACATACCCTGTTCCCAGTTTCAGTGCGTGGACCTGAGGTCCGAGGTCTTAACTCTGATCCTGACGTTAGCCTTTGCATCATATCTTCTGTGGGATCAAGATGCTGAGCAGCGCATGAGCTGCAGTGGCCAGTGACCCATAGCTGACTGCTAGTGTCAGGGCCAGCTAACCAGAGCTGCCAAGACGTTTCTACACCACCACGCGGTGATCCTGGATAACAGGCTGCAAAAAGTAAGGCAAATTGGCTAAGGAGAAGGGATCGAAGAGGGAATGCTAACCCGGTACTAAAAAAATGCTTGCTGAAGTCGGATGTGTTGGACCGAAAGGTGCAAATATCGCAGTCAAGTTGTAAACTACGACACAACGCATTCCGTTCTCTGGACTACATTCTGATACTCAAGCTCTTTCAGGGTTTAGTAGCGGGAGATTGAGAACGAACGAAGCCAAGCCAAGCCATATCTTCTGTGATAAACATAACTCGGGGCAGGTGGCTGGGGGATAACCGCGAGCGCCTACAGACCTGGCGATATAGCAGGTTAATTTCCGATAGCAGAAAAGGCCGTCGCAGATGAAGTGTTAGATACTTCAATGTACTAAACTACAGCTTGTGTGAGGTGGGGTGGCCAGTCCATTCCTTGCTGCCTTTCTTTCACTAACCGTAGGTCAGGTACCCATTTACAAATGAACTCCCCGTACAATTGGGTCTACTGAAGAGTGTGGTTCATTTATAGCTTCAACGCTTAAAGGGTGGAATGCTTTGCTCGGTGGTCAGCGTCTACGGTCTACGTTAGCGGACAGTGTGTTCGTCCTGTCCACCTAGCTCCTGTGGGTTCCAAGGCCTAGGTGACGAGGGATCAAGTTCTGACCCAATCCTCACTTCGTGCCCACGCTGTGCTCGCTGAACGAGCTGCCCAAAGAGAGGAGGGGTGGGAGAATCGACTCTATCTTCTGTGTAGTGATTAAGTAAGACTCCGGTCAACTATCTTCAGTATACCTCAGGATTATGAAGAACAACTGCAAATCATACCAAATAAACGTCACTGGTGACTAACTCAGCATGGATATCTTCCAACAGCAATAATGTAGGTACTTTTCTTGTGTCTTGAATGCTTTGATGGTGTACTGTCATTGTTCGGGAATCCTCAGGGCAGAAGAAGTAGGGCCATTCTTACAATTGGCAGGAGAGACGTGGAAGGGGAAGGGGAAACTTGTAAATGATGGCACATGACAGGAAGGCTTGGCGAGTATTTGTTGAGGACCTATGCTCGGCATGGAGTTGACAGGTTTAGATTGATTGATACATTGATTAGTGGGCCAGTCTGTTCGTGCTCCCACTTCATTCAGAGGGTCCTAATTGTTGATACTAAGGCTAGCGTCAGGGTCGAGTGCAACATATTGACCAAGAACCCTCCACCTGACGTACACACTGTGGGCATTTGAACGGCTGAATTACAATAGTCTGACCAACTAGGTGGGGGATCTCAGTAGTGACCAGTTCGCTAAGAAACCTTGCACTGCACTACATTGAAAGGGACCAAGGCCCACCTTCTTCAGCACTCCCAGGGATGTAAGACGAGCCACAGCGAACTTGTTGTCAGAGTCAATTCATCAAGAATAAATAGCAAAGATACAACAGTCTTCGGACATCAGCCACATTAGTGTTTCAACACTCCCAACTCAAGGATCGGCTAAATTCAACGCACCGTGTTCGATTCCCGTCGTATACTGCTTGGCAGACATGGGATTTACAACAAAAATCCTTTGTGCGATCGTTTCTCTCCATGCGGAAAGTAATGACAACCTACAGTACTTCACTCCTGCTAAGAAACTTATAACAGCCAAATAGAGTGGCGGAAGTAAGAAGCGACATTCTGTAAACGGCATGCTACTTACTTGAAAAAAAAATTCAAAATAAGAGTTTCTTATTTGAAAAATGTTCCTCAAGTGGAAAAGGAGATTTATTTTTACACAAATTAGGAGACACAACTAAAACAAACTTAAATATCAAATTATATTTGTCTGTTTTTTCGGTGGATACGCGAGAAATCGTCATACCCTCATCTTTAAAACATATCAAGTATTAAATGATTTTCAAGCTAAGAAAACATAATTCAATTAAATGCCTTTAAAAAACATCAACGGTATCCTCACCATTTTTTCTCGAAAACAGCAATATCGTGACCCATTTGAAGAATATGTACAATGAGAATCAAACACGAGCCAAACACAGACTCGTCGTGGACCAGATCTTAAAGATAATACCTCTTACGTTACGTTTGGAATCTGTACTGGTGGATTATTGAACATTTAAAGGTAAGTGGTTTACATTCATCTCCGACTGGGCCCCGTGACCCCTTACTAGTGTGGAAAGAAGAGGAATTATTGTACCCATATGCATGTCGTAAAAAGCGACTAACTTAACAACGTCTTTGTACTGGTTTAGAAGACTCTGCAGAGTCTGTATACAACCAGTTGAATTTAGTTTTCGTTGCTTTAAAAACTATGCGCAGGCAATCTAATCTTGAATGCATTAATTGTTCCTGCCTCCACTGCTTCCTTTGGCAATGCATTCCAAGCATTCACGACTCTTCGACTAAAAAAATATTTCCTATTATCTAATCTGTATCTTTCTTTAGTTAATTTGTAACTATGCCCTTTTGTTCTTGTAGGTGGTTGTATTTTGAAGAAAAAAAAAAAAACTTGTAATTCTAATCAGTCTAATTTATCATTTCCATTCTGATCAAACATGTTAGTCAGAGTCAGGCAAAATATACTGGCCAAGACCCTCACCTCGGCTTCCTGGTAGCCCTTCCTGGAAACGGGATGTTTTCAGGTAAGCCTGGCTAACAAGGTGGGGTATCGACGTGATCTCCGTAGTATTGAGTGACACGCAGATGAAGCCAAGCATAGCACAACCGCCTGGAGGACTCCGGTCCACCTTCATCAGCGCGCTCGGAATGTGAGGAAAGATACGATAACGCGCCTCCTAACGTCCTTTTTAGGGCATACAAAAAAGTAACCTACAGCTATGTCCTCCCAAGATGTCAGATCCATATGCAGAGCCTTTATGTCCCGCTTACATGCATCTTTGAACCGCAGCTGTGGTCGGCCAGCTGTTGTTTTACCACACGCCAGCTGCCTATAGAGAATATCTTTGGGGGTTCGACCATCTTCCATGCGATGAACATGACCAAGCCACAGGCCAACGCAGTCTGCGTTCGCGAAGGAGAGTGTACATACTTGAAGACTGGTGTGATACTGCACCTCCGCATTTTTCACGCTGTATCTCCACGAGACATAAAGGATGGATCTCAGGCGCCGTAGATGAAAGGTATTGAACCTTTGCTCTTGTTTGGCATATGTTGTCCACGTTTCGCTGCCATATAAAAGCGTACTGATGACTCATGTATTGTAGACTATGGCCTTGGTCTTTGCTGTAAGTTTAAGGTTTTTCCAGACACCTGTTGTGAGGCGAGAACATATGGTAGCAGCCCTGCCAATGTGATTGCCCAATTCGGGGTCTAGGGAGAGCTTATCATTGATTAGAAACCCCAGGTAAGTGAACTGGTTCACAGTTGCTAGTTCATAGTTATCGATAGGGATGGAAGGGGTGGTATCTACGTCCTGTCCCAGCACATTTGTTTTATTCTGGCTTATTGTGAGGTCAAATTCTTTGCACGTCCTGGACGAAACGATCTATCAATATCTGGAGTTAATGCACACTGTGAGTGACAGTTGCAGCGTCATCCGCAAATAACAAGTCACTTACAGTGAGTTCCATGATCTTGGTTTTAGCTTTATTATTTTAGCAGGCAGTGAATGGTGAAAAAAAGTGTGGCGAACGTAAGCTGTGGCGACGGTCCACCCGAATTGCTGCATTAATTTTGACGAAGGCATCTTCTGACGCAGCAATATCCTCTTTCCCTGGTCTTGGAAGATCTTTCGTTAACTCACGTCCTTCTTTAAACATCGTTGTCTATTTCTTCACTGTTGTCTTCGACCCACTTTTGTCCACATACATTGCCAGCATTCTGCGATTAATGTCAACTGGTCGACATCTTTCAGATGTTAGAAACCGAATCGCCGCTCGCTGATCAACTCTGGACGGATTCCGTATCACACTTGCCATGTTATAATCGGTCTGCTGAAGAAACTATGAGCCGGGGAATAATGAAATTTTGCAAACTTGACGGTTGGTATGTGTTGTTTGCATCAGAATTAACGTCACCATGCGCATCGTACGTATGTTCACTTGGTGCAGTTAGGTCCAGTTTAATTTGAACACGTCTCGTAGGATATGTTTGACTGTCTGTCCTGCTTGTTCGTACATGCGCATTAGTGATGTGACCAAGATTAGTTTGTGTAAGTGTATTTTGAATCTGTTTGGTGCCGTTCCGTGCGGAACAGGATCACAGGTTCTGGTCGTTCAACGTAGTGATATCTGCCTCTCGTCTATTTGACTTACTAGATCATCTGATTTGTAATACACGAACGAGACTTCTGGTGGTGAATATTTGCAGTTTTAACTTAATAAATTGTGTATTATATAGTGTTTCTGGACCCTTTTTGGGGAATTTACTTGTGTTTATAATAACTTAACTTAAATCAAGTTACTCTCGTTTGAAAATATAGCTGCTTTCTAACTAATCTAATAATAGTTTTCCTGTATGAGATCCACCCATGTTTCAACATACATACATTTTAATGTCTGGAAAACGCACCAGATTTCCATAAAGCACGCACGGAACTAAAAACAAATCTGGCTTTGTTTACCTGCTAAATTTATTCTTGAAGAATTGTTTTTTTGGGTTTTTTATCATTTGTTTGTTCGTTTCTCCGATCGATTGCACTTCCCATTAAAAATGTCTGCGTTTGCATGAAAGATAAATATTTATTGAGTGATGTTTCAGTCTTGCATATAATTAAATTGATTCATGGCTATACTATGGGCTTTGGTTTCTGTTCATCCTATCTATCTATCTATCTATCTATCTATCTATCTATCTATCTATCTATCTATCTATCTATCTATCTATCTATCTATCTATATCTATCTATATCTATCTATATCTATCTATATCTATCTATATCTATCTATATCTATCTATATCTATCTATCTATCTATATCT
Source organism: Ariolimax columbianus (assembly GCA_036924085.1). Classification (NCBI taxonomy): domain Eukaryota; kingdom Metazoa; phylum Mollusca; class Gastropoda; order Stylommatophora; family Arionidae; genus Ariolimax; species Ariolimax columbianus. The sequence goes on along the minus strand of JAVGWX010000013.1, from coordinate 33,448,918 downwards.
ATCTATCTATCTATCTATCTATCTATCTATCTATCTATCTATCTATCTATCTATCTATCTATCTATCTATCTATCTATCTATCTATCTATCTATCTATCTATCTATCTATATCTATCTATATCTATCTATCTATCTATCTATCTATCTATCTATCTATCTATCTATCTATCTATCTATCTATCTATCTATCTATCTATCTATCTATCTATCTATCTATCTATCTATCTATCTATCTATCTATCTATCTATCTATCTATCTATCTATCTATCTATCTATCTATCTATCTATCTATCTATCTATCTATCTATCTATCTATCTATCTATCTATCTATCTATCTATCTATCTATCTATCTATCTATCTATCTATCTATCTATCTATCTATCTATCTATCTATCTATCTATCTATCTATCTATCTATCTATCTATCTATCTATCTATCTATCTATCTATCTATCTATCTATCTATCTATCTATCTATCTATCTATCTATCTATCTATCTATCTATCTATCTATCTATCTATCTATCTATCTATCTATCTATCTATCTATCTATCTATCTATCTATCTATCTATCTATCTATCTATCTATCTATCTATCTATCTATCTATCTATCTATCTATCTATCTATCTATCTATCTATCTATCTATCTATCTATCTATCTATCTATCTATCTATCTATCTATCTATCTATCTATCTATCTATCTATCTATCTATCTATCTATCTATCTATCTATCTATCTATCTATCTATCTATCTATCTATCTATCTATCTATCTATCTATCTATCTATCTATCTATCTATCTATCTATCTATCTATCTATCTATCTATCTATCTATCTATCTATCTATCTATCTATCTATCTATCTATCTATCTATCTATCTATCTATCTATCTATCTATCTATCTATCTATCTATCTATCTATCTATCTATCTATCTATCTATCTATCTATCTATCTATCTATCTATCTATCTATCTATCTATCTATCTATCTATCTATCTATCTATCTATCTATCTATCTATCTATCTATCTATCTATCTATCTATCTATCTATCTATCTATCTATCTATCTATCTATCTATCTATCTATCTATCTATCTATCTATCTATCTATCTATCTATCTATCTATCTATCTATCTATCTATCTATCTATCTATCTATCTATCTATCTATCTATCTATCTATCTATCTATCTATCTATCTATCTATCTATCTATCTATCTATCTATCTATCTATCTATCTATCTATCTATCTATCTATCTATCTATCTATCTATCTATCTATCTATCTATCTATCTATCTATCTATCTATCTATCTATCTATCTATCTATCTATCTATCTATCTATCTATCTATCTATCTATCTATCTATCTATCTATCTATCTATCTATCTATCTATCTATCTATCTATCTATCTATCTATCTATCTATCTATCTATCTATCTATCTATCTATCTATCTATCTATCTATCTATCTATCTATCTATCTATCTATCTATCTATCTATCTATCTATCTATCTATCTATCTATCTATCTATCTATCTATCTATCTATCTATCTATCTATCTATCTATCTATCTATCTATCTATCTATCTATCTATCTATCTATCTATCTATCTATCTATCTATCTATCTATCTATCTATCTATCTATCTATCTATCTATCTATCTATCTATCTATCTATCTATCTATCTATCTATCTATCTATCTATCTATCTATCTATCTATCTATCTATCTATCTATCTATCTATCTATATCTATCTATATCTATCTATATCTATCTATATCTATCTATATCTATCTATATCTATCTATATCTATCTATCTATCTATATCTATCTATCTATCTATCTATCTATCTATCTATCTATCTATCTATCTATCTATCTATCTATCTATCTATCTATCTATCTATCTATCTATCTATCTATCTATCTATCTATCTATCTATCTATCTATCTATCTATCTATATCTATCTATCTATCTATCTATCTATCTATCTATCTATCTATCTATCTATCTATCTATCTATCTATCTATCTATCTATCTATCTATCTATCTATCTATCTATCTATCTATCTATCTATCTATCTATCTATCTATCTATCTATCTATCTATCTATCTATCTATCTATCTATCTATCTATCTATCTATCTATCTATCTATCTATCTATCTATCTATCTATCTATCTATCTATCTATCTATCTATCTATCTATCTATCTATCTATCTATCTATCTATCTATCTATCTATCTATCTATCTATCTATCTATCTATCTATCTATCTATCTATCTATCTATCTATCTATCTATCTATCTATCTATCTATCTATCTATCTATCTATCTATCTATCTATCTATCTATCTATCTATCTATCTATCTATCTATCTATCTATCTATCTATCTATCTATCTATCTATCTATCTATCTATCTATCTATCTATCTATCTATCTATCTATCTATCTATCTATCTATCTATCTATCTATCTATCTATCTATCTATCTATCTATCTATCTATCTATCTATCTATCTATCTATCTATCTATCTAT
>JAVGWX010000013.1:33421342-33441342 GCA_036924085.1 Ariolimax columbianus | reverse complement strand
ATCTATCTATCTATCTATCTATCTATCTATCTATCTATCTATCTATCTATCTATCTATCTATCTATCTATCTATCTATCTATCTATCTATCTATCTATCTATCTATCTATCTATCTATCTATCTATCTATCTTATATATCTTATCTTATCTTATCTAACCTAACCTAGCTTAGCCTAACCTAGCTTAGCCTAACCTAGCCTAGCCTAGCCTAGCCTAGCCTAACCTAACCTAACCTGTCTGTCTGTCTGTCTGTCTGTCTCAACATCGACGGCACATCTGGCACGAGAAAGAAAACTACATATGCTCCACATCATCTACCAACACAAATGTACAGAAGAAGAGAGAACAGCTAACATTCCAAATAAAGACATCATTCTGCGTACCCACAATATCTCTGACGTATCTCATGCTCCTCCCCCAGACTTGAATCAGTTATTGGTCAAATCGTAAAGCAGCTGTTCCTGTGATTAGGTTCAGGTAATGCCTTTTTTGCATTGTCAGATAAAGCAATCAATAAGAAGTTAAAACAAACATTCTGTTCCCATGTGTCGATCGTAATCGCATATAATCTCCTATTTAGTTTATGATTGAATATCTATAAATATATGTAAGTAGTATGAAGGTTAGCAGAATAACGTTGACTGGAGGACTTGCAACGCAGTGACATTTTCTTTTGCTTGCAAAGTAAATATCCCTATCGGGTGTCACGTTTGACATTCATCAAAAACTTTGTTCTACTTCTTACTTCAGTGTTCGTCCTGAAACGGATATTGTGTCGTAGTTTACAGCGAAGCTGTGATATCTGCGCCATTCGATTTCAGCACGGTATTTTTTAGACCCGGTCTAAGTTAGCTTGGTTAAACATCTTGCAAGTATCCCCTGGGGAGCAGAAAGAAGAAATCTAGGACAGCTGTACCTTTGTTATCAAATATCAGTTATGGAGTACAACATGCACATGACAATGAGCAAAATAACCCAGAAACAACTAAATCAAATCCAAAACCAAGCCCCCAGGTGTAACATCGAGAGCTGTTATTGCCACTCGCGAAGCGATGATGGCCATAACAAACGGTTTTGTCTTAATAATGTGATGTACGCTGTATTTGTATTATAGTGAGGGAGAATATGCGCTGGTCATCAATCTCACTCTTATCCCGAGTTTCCTTGGATCAGTGGCAAGACTATGGGTCGAGACGACTGGAGGTAGCTAGGATAACTCTACGATGTTTAAAGAAGGACGTGAGTTAACGCAACAATATGCGCCTGACCTGATCTCGGAAGATCTTTCGTTAACTCACGCCCTTCTATACACATCGTTTTATAGTTCTTCACTGTTGTCTTCGACACACTTTTGTTACCATACATTACCCGTATTCTGCGATGAATGTCAACTGGTCGACATACATCTTTAGGCTGTTAGAAACCGAATCATCGCTCGCTAATCAACTGTGGACGGATTCAGTTTCACACTCGCCATGTTTTCAACGGTCTGCTGAGGAAACTATGAGTCGGAAGATAATGAAATTTTGCAAACTTGACGGTTGATATGTGCTGTATTTTACACCAAAAGTTCGAACTGAAACACCCAGTTAAAATAGACTAAAGAGAACCAGCTTTATCCATGTACCCAACCACCTACACCAAAAATATGGAGAACTAATTCCCAACCAACCTACAGAAATAGAAATGCTTATCAACTATGAAGAGCCAAGCTGCAACATAAACAACATCGAAATAAGTACAGAGATCCCAGGAATCAGAAGAAAAGACCAACACAGTGTCCAAGAACTGAAAATGTTAGCACAAACAATGATTGAGGAGAAATATAATACCAAGGGATGGACACAGGTGTACACACGTGGTTCAGCAGAGGGGACAGGCCGAAACGGGGGAGGAGGCATATTCATAAGACACAAAAGTGGAAATATAACAGAAGAGGCCCTCCCAATAGGAAAGTTGTCCACAAACCTCAGAGCAGAATCGATGGTCCTCCGAGCACTGAGAATACTTCAAACAGAAAGGCAACCTCCAACAAAAATAGCTGTATTCACGAACTGCAGAGACAATACAGAAAACAAGCAACGAACCACTGTTATCAGAGATCAGAGCAGAACTGAGAAAACTCCATAGATCCTCAACAATAGCGCTCCAGTGGCTACCCTCTCATTGCGGAATCACTGGAAACGAGAGAGCTGATGCTCTGGCAAAAGATGGCAGCAAAAAGGCACAATTTAATCATCGAGTACCATACAGAAAAATCAAGAACATCATCAGAAATCAGTATATACACCAATGGAGAGAAGACATGAACATAAGCGGTACACCAGACCCAATCCACCAACTCAAAAGAAATCAACAAACTACCCTATTTCGCCTGAGAACTGCACACTGCAGACTACTAGAACATCTATACCGACTGAAGATCTCACACACCGATGAGTGCCCATGTGGAACAGGATGCCAGAACCCTGAGCATATTCTACAAGAATGCCCAATCGATAGGGAAATGAGATGCCGGACCTGGCCAGGGAGTGCGGAACTAAGACAAAAACTGTAGGGCAGCCGCTCCAACCTAGTGAAAACTACAGACTTCATCATGGCGACTGGCCTGCAGATATAGCATGACCAAAAAGATCCTGAACGCAAAGAAGAAGTAAGAACACCAGAAGTGACGTCATCATGCGCATCGGATGCATGTTCACCTGTTGCAGTTTGATCCGGTTTCATTTGAACACGTCTCGTAGAACCGAAGTACCAAAGGTGTAAATATGCAGTACTTGAGACTACAACACAAAAGAGAACAATAAGCCAAGAACAACCACACATACAGCAGCTCGGAAACAGGAAACCAATTCACAGACTATAACACAATCCTCTGTAGTAATCAAAGTAGTAATAACCTTAGTAGAACATAATCTTCTTAGTCTTAGTCTTAGACGACCTGTACTTCAACAGAGACGGATGCCCTTGTGCAGGTCCATGCTCTGGTCTGAGCTGGATGTAGCCGGGAAGAGGATTGCCTACTTAGCGGGCTAGGCTCGATCAACTTATTACCCCGCTATGTTTGGACAAGTGCCGAGGAAGGTGGTTAACCGTTGAGCAAGTCCATCTTAATTGACTCAAACATTGGAGCAAAGTATACCCGCAGTCTGTTAGGCACCATCTATGCTGCTCTTAACAAACCTAACCATGACCGGTGTTATAACATATCACACAGTTAGTCGCCTTTTACAGCATGCTCCTTATGGGACAGTGATGCTATTGTTATCTTTGTCATTTACAAAGACACAGGAGGACGACTCGGGAGTAGAATCATCTCCAACAAATACGGGAAATTTAAAGAAAATTGTCGAATCTTTTACCAAAGAAAGGAGCTAATACATCTATAGGTATAACCCTACCTTTGGAAAATACAATGACAAGTATACAAATACAAATCCAATAATACTAATGACAGCAACGTTGGAAACAACAGACAGCTACCCTAACACTATGATACATACATGTACAGGCGGCTCTGATTTAAGGCCATTATAAAGGCCTGACTTGGATAAAGTACCCAAATGGAGATACGATCAAACCATGCGAACCAAGTAGAGAATACTGTACTATTAATTGCAAAAATCACATCAATCAACACCACAATCTAGAAATACTCAAGAAGTTCCAGCAAAGAAAGAATAAATCATCCTATATTGTAGTCTTAACTGTTTCAAAAATAACGGTACAAACATTAGAAACATACCTACACATTATTAACATAACATTCACAAATCTGGCTTCGACGATTGATAAGATATAACCAACACACTTTGAAAGTCGCATTCCAAGAGATTCCAGGACAAATAGACATATGAAATGAGAAAGTAGACAGGACACACTAAAAGAACTAGGAGAGAGTATGGTTCAAATAAGCGTACTAGCAAACATTCAACTAGCAAAATAAATACTTCAAAAACGATGGATAACAGGGGCTACTGGCTGGGCCATGTATGAAAAAATGACACACCAAAACAAAAATAACAACATCAACAAGCTGCAACGAAGGGAGCAGAGCATAATCTTCCAACTTAGGACAGAACACATCAGATTTAACAGATGCTTAAACAAGTTAGACAAACAATCAAACACATTAGATTTTCTTCTCTTTTTCTAATTTTTTAAATTCTTCTTGTTTTTGCTCCCTCTGAAACCGAGACCTTATCAGTTGAGGGTCCCTTATCAGTGTCTAGAAAAGAGAAGAATTCGAGAGGATTTAATACAGGTTTAGAAGATGATAAACGGAAAGGATACATTTGACTTTAACAAGTTTTTCAAAATGCAACCACCTACAAGAACAAGGTCGGACAGTCACAAATTAATTACAAAAAGGTCCAGATTAGATACCATAATATGTTTTTTGTTTGTTAGAGAGTGGTGAATGCTTCAAATGCATTGCCACAGGAAATAGTGGAGGCAGGGTCAATTAATGAAATTAAAGAAATCGTCCGGAATAGATGGCGTAACAAACGAAATGCTGATGGGGTTGGGCCAAACAACAAAGAGGAAGTTACTATCAGTCCTGAACCAAAGCTGGAAAAGGGGAATTGTACCTCAGGCATGGAAAGATGCTGTAATTATACCAGTACCAAAGAAAGAAGAGGTTGAGCAGATCCAAATGGATACAGGCCTATCAGTCTGCTGAGCTGTGTAGGAAAACTGATGGAGCGTATGATAAACACCAGACTGATGTGGCATCTAGAAGAAAAACACATACTAATTCCACAGCAAGCAGACTTTAGACAGCACAGATCCACTGAGGACCAGATCACTCTCATAGCCCAGAAAATAGAGGATGCTTACCAGGAGAAAAAACACACAGTAGCGGTTTGGGTGGATTTAGAGAAGGCATTTGACAAGGTCTGGAAAGAGGGACTTAAAGTCAAGCTACGAAGAAGTGAAGTGTGTGGGAAAATGTACAGATGGATCAGCCATTACCTCAAAAACAGAACAGCCAGAGTTCAAGTACAAGGGCAGAGGAGCAAAAAGGTGACACTTGACCAGGGAGTACCCCAAGGGGAAGTACTGTCACCGACACTTTTCCTGGTGTATATAAACAATATCTCAGAGAATATACCAAGAAGAGTCCACAGCTCCATGTTCGCAGACGATCTGGCTATGTGGACCTCTGAACAAAATCTCACCATAGCAAGTAATCGGATGCAGCAGACCCTAACATCGCTGGAAGAGTGGGCGAACTCATGGCTAGTCAAAATAAATGAGGAAAAAACACCATGTACGATATTCTCGCTTTCAAACAAACCCCAAAACACCAAAATAAGTCTTAACGGCAAATATCTACGGCCAAACGACAACTCAAACTACCTGGGAGTCACATTTGATCGGCGCATGACATGGAAAAGTCAGATCGAGAGAAATCGAATGAGAGCCAGAGAAAGAATGCCAGTCATGAGGAAACTTGCTGGCACAAGCTGAGGAGCAGACGAAAGTATACTAAAGAAATTGTACAATGGAAGATTTAGACCAGTTCTCGAGTATGGCACTGCGGCATGGACAACAGCAGCAAAGACGAACTTTGATAAAATTAGCAAACTCCAAAACCAAGCCATGAGAGTTATAACAGGAGGCATGAAGTCAACGCCAATTGTTGAACTTGAAAAGATTACAAATCTGCAATCCATGACCGACAGAAGAGACTGCAGAGCCCAGCAGCAAGCAGAGAAACTAAGAAGGCTGACAGACCATCAAATGCATCAGAGACTAAATAGATTTGGAAATGGGAAACTAACGCGGAGAAACTTTGTAGAAATAGCCAAAGCAAAGATGAGCAAAGACCCTATGATAACATTAACAACACCAAAGCCCATCCCTACTGTACGCAAACCAAGATGGAAGCAGCATATACTTCCGGAGGTGGTAGAAAATATACCAGGTATTGGAAACAAGAACAGCCAGACTGTAAAAGAAAGAAGAGACATAACCCTGAGGTATATAACGAAAAACTACCCAAGCATGGACTGGACCCATGTATACACCGACGGTTCTGTAACAAACACAACACAGAACGGAGGGGCAGGGGTATTCCTGATCCTACCAAATGGTAAAAAAATAACACTGTCAGTGGCAACTGGAAAATACTCAAGCAATTTCAGAGCGGAGGCGGAGGCAGAGGCACTGAAGGTTGCAGTAAAAGCAATGCTGACAGGCGAAAGCATTGAAAGCCAGAAAGTCCTGTTTACAGATACCCTGGCCGTGGTTACAGCACTAAAAAGCCAGAAAAATACTGAACTTAATGATTTAAGAGCAGTACTCTGTCAACTATGCCAGCAGTCCGCACCAAAAAGAGTAGTGGTACAGTGGGTTCCATCCCACTGTAACATTCAATGCAACGAGGAGGCAGACAGACTGGCAAAAGAACGTGCACGATTACCACAACCAGATTCTAGTGTTACCTACGAAGAGTGCAAAAGGTTTATTAGGGCCAGATACATGGCCAAATGGGAAACAGAACATACTGGCTACACACAGAAGAAAGCAGGTCGTGGTTTTCAGACTCCGCACAGGGCACAACAGACTGAGGTACCATCTATTCAATAAACTGAAGATAGGTGGCACTGACGAATGCACCTGTGCTACAGGGAACATGATCGCTGAACATATGCTTCAACATTTCCCGACATACGAGGACCAGAGAAAGCACATGTGGCCATCACCAGTGGCAACACTAGACAAGCTCTATGGCAGTGTCGACAGCCTCAGGATGATAGCTGCTTTCTTCGAACAAATTCAAGTTGACGTCTGACAGCGTAAAAAGAAGAAGAAGAAGAAGAAGAAAGCACCAGGAAGTAGTTAGGAAAATGGAATACGTTGTGTCACTAGTTTACAGCTTGACTGCAAGATTTACACCCTTTGGTCCGACACATCCGTCTTTGGCAGTTAACCCAGTCATGTTTTGCGTGCAAGGCCGAGGCTGGATCAGAATGAAGAGGATCGTGTTCGATCCCTGATGTCCATGACCTGCTTTAAGAGTTGGTCGATAGAGACGTCATCGGCAAAATGGGCCCCATGTCCAAATCGGCACAGACTCGAAATATCCTGTTTAGTATTTAATTTGTACATTTTCTGGCTGGTTACATAATGTTAATGTTCACGTTAAAGATGTCTGTACAAATGACTTCAGACTTAATGCTAACGCATATTATTTCAAAGCCGCCCATTAGTTACCGGGGCCCAAATGAAGAGCATAGACAAGTAACACTGTAACCTGCCAGTCACGACACAAGATGCGACAGAGAAAGATTGCACATGAAACAAGCTACACCATCCCACAGAAGCCAAATCACAAGAACAGGAAAATAACGCAATTGCACAACAGGCAAGAAGAAGAGTGACTTCGTCAAGGTGGTTGTGCTATGTTTGGCTTCATCTGCGTATCGCTCACTACTACGGGCATCACATCGATTTCCACCTCTTAAGTCAGACTCCCATGAAACAGTCTGTTTCGAAGAGGAATTTATTTCATTTAGTGAGGTAGGTTCTTGGTTAGTATATGTTACCTGATCCTGACTGGCATTGTCTAATCAGTATGATTTGCTTGACCATTTATCGGTGCCATTGGTGAAATTCTTCCGTCTTGTATCTGTAGTTCACGCACGTCATCACAATTTGGCTGGACTACCTCCGCTACCGTCTGTGGTTACAGACCAACCGGATTAATCATAACGCCTCTATCACTTTGTAGGTGAGTTTGACTCTCACCTTATGACAACACTTTGTGAATATCTGGAATAATATTTCTGCGCCATTCGTTATGAACATAGAGATTTGGTTCTGGTCATGCTACTTTCCAAACCTTTTAGATGTCACATCCCCGCTGCCTTGCGGGATATATGTTTACAGGAAAGACTTCGTGAGTCTTCTTCTTCTTCTTGCGGAAGATGCGGCGGTCATCCTGAAGCTGTTGACACTGCCGTAGAGCTTGTCTTGTGGTTCCACTGGTGATGGCCACATCTGCTCTCTCTGATCCTCGTATGTCGGGCAGTTCTGCTGCATATGTTCAGCGGTCATTTTCCCGGTACCACGCGGGCATTCGTCGGTTCCACCTATCTTCAATTTGTTGAATAGGTGGTACCTCAGTCTATTGTGGCCAGTGCGAAGTCTGAAGACAACGACCTGCTCTCATCTGTTCAACTGGTAATAGGCATCGTTTTTATAGTAACCAGTATGTTCGGTTTCCCATTTGGTCATGTATCTGGCTTTGATAAGCCGTTTAGACTCTTCGTACGTCATACTAGTATCTGTTTGTGGTAGTATTGCACCTTCTTTTGCCAGTCTGTCTGCCTCCTCGTTGCCTTGGATGTTGCAGTGTGATGGGACATACTGTACCACTACCCTTTTTGGTGTGGACTGCTGGCATAGTTGACAGAGTGCTACTTTTAAGTCATTAAGCTCAGTGTTTTTCTGGCTTTTTAGCGCTGTGACTACGGCCAGAGCATCTGTAAGCAGGACTGTATGGCTTTCATTTTCTTTATGTGTCACCATTTCTTCCACTGCCGCCCTCAGTGCCTCTGCCTCCGCTCTGAAATTGCTTGTGTACTTATCAGTAGCGAATGACAGTGTTATTTTTCTGCCATTTGGTAGGTTCAGGAATGCTCCTGCCCCTCCATTCTGTGTAGTGTTTGTTACAGAACCGTCGGTGTATGCATGGGTCCAGTCCATGCTTGGGTAGTTTTTCGATATAAAGCTTAGGGTAGTATCTCTCCTTTCTTTTTCAGTCTGGCAGTTTTTGTTTCCAATACCTGGTATATTTTCTGCCACCTCTGGAAATGTATCCTGCCTCCAGGTAGGTTTACGTACAGTAGTGATGGGCTTTGGTGTTGTTAGTACGTTTATGGGATCTTCGTGCATCTTTGCTTTGGCTATTTCTGCAAAGTTTCTCCGCTTTAGTTTCCCATTTCCCAAATTCTTTAGTCTCTGGTGCATTGGATGGTCAGTCAGTCTTCGGAGTTTCTCTGACTGCAGCTGGGTTCTGCAGTCTCTTCTGTCGGTCATGGATTGCAGTTTTGTAATCTTTTCAAGTTCTACAATTGGCGTTGACTTCATGCCTCCTGTTATAACTCTCATGGCTTAGTTTTGAAGTTTGCTAACTTTATCGAAGTTAGCCTTTGCTGCTGTTGTCCATGCCGCAATGCCATACTCGAGAACTGGTCTCACTCTTCCAGTGTACAGTTTCTTTAGTATGCGACTTCGTGAGTAAATCCTGAGAAAAAAATATGCATACTATGCTATCTCCAGTCGTCTCAAGTCGTGGCCAAGGGTAGCTCAAGACAAGAGAGTGAGCTTGACATATTGCGCAAATAGTTCTCACTTTAATCCAAATCACCGCGCAAGTCACCAATTTCAGCGGACAGAGCAAGAGAAAAGACTGTCCACACGTTTGAACAAAGAAAGTGGTCTTCATCACACGTGATGGACACAGATCACACACACTAAACCAGACGTTAGATCCTCTCACTTTCCCATATAGTTAATATTTGTCACAAATTATCTGACCTTTAATTTTTATAAGGTCGCTTTTCTTATTATTTGTTATCATTCCCTTTGTTTTGCTCATACTGTAATCACTCCACGGCTTCAGATGTGAGTCTATATTTCCTCATATGTTTTCCTGCGTTTGTGACAGCAAACATATATCATCTACAAAATCAAGATCTTCCAGGTTCTTGTCAATTGTTCATTGTATTCCTGCTTTTCTACCTTAGATTTATTGCAGCATAGCCCAATGCATAGCCCCGAGAAATATTGTTTTGATACGGATTGTAAAGCACTTTTCAGCGCTTGGTTGCAGGAGATTGAGAACGAAGAAAAAGACGTAGGAGACGGCATTCATGACTGGTCACAATTGACGTGTATATAAATTCAACATTTTGCTTTTGTGCACTGTTCTACAGCTCACCAATTCATAGAATTATTGTATATTTCTTATAGTTCTTTTCCGTTTTCCCCTGTGTTGGAAAAAAGTTATTCCTCCCCAGCCAGATTTTCTTTCTTTAGTTTAAGTTTCACTCTTTCCATCGAGTTCACAATCTGCAGCGGTCAGCGACCCAGGGCCAGCGAACAGGAGCTGTCAAAATCATTCTACACCTCCACGCGATGATCCTGGATAACAGGCTGCTTCAGACCAGACTGGCTAAGGAGAAGGGATCAGAGAGGGAAGGCTAACCCGAAACCTAAAATTGCCTGCTAAAGTCGGATGTGTTGGACCGAAAGGTGCACATCCAAGGAAGGCTCAGGCGCGCAACTTACCCACTCCCGGCACGGGGAGGTAGTGACGAAAAATAACAATACGGGACTCTTTCGAGGCCCCGTAATTGGAATGAGTACACTTTAAACCCTTTAACGAGGATCTATTGGAGGGCAAGTCTGGTGCCAGCAGCCGCGGAAATTCCAGCTCCAATAGCGTATATTAAAGTTGTTGCAGTTAAAAAGCTCGTAGTTGGATCTCAGGCGCAGGCGGGTGGTCCGGCTCGCGCCGGTTCACTGCCCATTGTCTCCTGCCCTACCGTTTGCCGGCTCTCTCCCACGGGTGCTCTTCGCTGAGCGTCCTGGGTGGCCGGCGCGTTTACTTTGAAAAAATTAGAGTGTTCAAAGCAGGCCTCGGCTGCCTGAATAATGGTGCATGGAATAATGGAATAGGACCTCGGTTCTATTTTGTTGGTTTTCGGAACTGGAGGTAATGATTAACAGGGACAAACGGGGGCATTCGTATTGCGGCGTTAGAGGTGAAATTCTTGGATCGCCGCAAGACGAGCTACTGCGAAAGCATTTGTCAAGAATGTTTTCATTAATCAAGAACGAAAGTCAGAGGCGCGAAGACGATCAGATACCGTCGTAGTTCTGACCATAAACGATGCCGACTAGCGATCCGCAGGAGTTGCTTCGATGACTCTGCGGGCAGCTTCCGGGAAACCAAAGTGTTTGGGTTCCGGGGGAAGTATGGTTGCAAAGCTGAAACTTAAAGGGATTGACGGAAGGGCACCACCAGAAGTGGAGCCTGCGGCTTAATTTGACTCAACACGGCCAACACTGAAATGACTGACATGCCGAGACCACTTTTCTGGGGTCTAATATGGAACTGGTGCTGGATTTAGACCCTCAGAAATCTGGAGTTATGCCCTCTGTGGCTCGGTATGTCTGCATCCAGTGTTTGATAAAGGAATTGACGGAAGAGCACCATCAGGAGTGGAGCCTGAGGCTAAAATTGACTAAACACGCCAATAGTGTAGAATGACTGTCAAAAGAGAGCACCTTCGTGGGGTCTAATAGTGGACATGTGCTGGTATTAGACCCACGGAAGACAGGTCAGTCTCGAAACCCCCAAATGAAAGAGCGCCTGCTACGGTAATCTGGTCTTCACCCTGCAGAAATCGCAGGCTCCAGAAACTGGGCCATTGACAAACTAAAAGCCCACTATTGATACGGTCTGGCTAATATTGAACGGGTGCTGGAAATAGACCCTCTGAAGACAGGTCAGCTTTACCCTACAAATGACAATGCTCTGCTACGGTAATCCTGCTAAGCCCGATAGGAGCCGTAGACATTTTGGTTCACGTACTAGGCGGATAAGCCAACGGTTCGAGGTGAGGGATTAAGGCCGAACGCCTCTAAGCCAAAAATCCCGCCCAAAAGCAGCCCAGCACGAATGCAAAGGGAGGCTTCGACATGGTGGGGACCACGGGGTCACGCTCCAGCCCCGCCCGGTCAAGCCGCAGAATGAGGTCTATGCCGTCCGCTGATAAAAGCGGGCGGGAAGCTGCTCGATATTCACCCCATACGGCGATGAGGAATGAAATCATTTGTAGAAGACTTAGTTCTCGGTCGGGTGCCCTAAGCAGTAGATCAGCTACCTCACTGCGAACTGCTGAGACTCAACCCTTGACCATGTCCGCTCCCTAGGCGGACAACATCTCCGTGCAAGACTAGGCTTGTCACCTGGTCAAATGCACTATTTCGAGAGGAATCACAGGTCGCTGACATTTGGTCCACGTGCTTAGCTGATAAGCTACCATCTGAGGGATTACGGCCGAACGCCTCTAAGCCAAAATCCCGCCCAAAATCTCAGCACCGCTGAGATGGGAGGCTACGACATGGCTGGGGCTTGTGTCCCGGCCCGATCGAGCCGCAGGAATGCACCTGGTAAAATGCACTCCTTCCTCGCTCTTTGCATCTGTCTGCTATCAGTCATTCCAATGGACGCAGAAGAGATGCAGTCCAGCGGACACTGCACCTCCTGTCCTATGGTGGCAAGCTCCCGGGTGGCGGGGAATGCTAGGCGTACCATCACTGCAGATGAGCCGAGAAAATAGAGCGAGCAAAAAGATACCTCACTCATAGGCATATGCTACGTTTCTGGCAGGACGTGACGATCCTGGGAAAAAGTCACACTGGACTGCCTCTCTTCCGGGATAGTACAAACTAGTACATAGTCCATCACATCATTGCCAAACGCTATAGACACGAGTAGGGAAGACTCGATAGTCCTGCAAGACAACTTCCCAAGAGAGACAACTCTGACCAAAAACAACTGCTGCCTTGCAGTTAGGCTGGGGACAGCCAAAGGCTAAGGAGGGCAACCCTACAGAAACGCCTGTTGAAATCGGATGCACGGAGCCACTGGCTAACAAATTAAATCAGTGCAACGTAAATATCGCTGTAAACAGCGTACGATGAAGAAGAAGAAGGACCGAAAGGTGCAAATATCGCAGTCAAGCTATAAACTACGACACAACGAATTCCATTCTCCAGGCAACATCCAACTACTTTCAAAGTCCTTTTCAAAGCTTGGTAGTGACCGTTTGAGAACAAGCAAAGAAGAAGAAAAAGAAGATAAGAAGAAGAACTATTTCCACCCTTTGAGAATAATCTCTTGTTCCGACACTGTCTTGAAAAGCTGGTGTAGTATTTCTGTGGTGATTAGCATGTCCGCTTTCTCGACTTTTGCTGGTATTCTATCAACAAAACATGTAACCCTTATATTTAATGCTAACTTCATTGCTTATTTCATGTTTCTAATCAATGTTCTGGAACATAAAACAGCGCAACACTTGTAGAAACTGACTGTTAATATGTATTAAGTATAACCTTGCAACGATATCGCTTGGTATTGATATAATTAATGTGCTTACGCCGCTATTGCATACACTATACACCGATAACATTACAAGAGAATTATGAACGATAACCCAACTTTTTTGTGTGCTGGAGTTTGGGGAAATGGCGATCGATCTGGTAAATGTCAGTTGCATTCAAATGATGCCCGTTTTGCACAGTGTCGCTGAGATGGAGCATGTGAGGCAAATTTGCTCCAGGCTTCAAATGATCCCTGAAACATAACTGAAGTCAGATGTTTAGACAAGGCAAGCCACAATAAATATTATTACTGGATTACTCGTGTCCTGGTATACAAACAGACAGTGCCTGATGCATAGCAGCCAACATATATATGTTTCTTCAGCAAACCCACCTGGCCGGCCTTTAGAAATTATCATACTGGTCTGTCTTTCGTACTTTAGTTTGGTTATTAGTAATAAGTTTGTGCCTGGTTTCCTGTTTGCGGTTTACTAAGCTATAGAAACGTTCGGTTCTTTCGTTTCCCGTCTTCACACTTGTTCGTGTTTACATTTAGTCAACCCAGGAGTATAAAATCTAGTCTGCAGTCTGGCGTTGCTGGATACCGTTTAGCTAACGTTGTGTGAGGTCCTACTACTGGGCAGTTCCCATCATCACCCGTAGGTGATATATTAGCATATATTATAATGTCTTGTGGAAGGGGGGCTAGAATCACCTGATTCCTTAAAGATATACTTGTTTTGGGCCAGCTTGCAGAGTGGCAAACTCGTGTTATCCCTAATTTCGGCAAACTTCAGTATTTACAGATGTAATTTCGGTGCCAGCTACAGTTAAGGAAGGAAATGCGGAGAAAAAAGAAACCGATCACGCCACCTCAGAACAAACCGAGACCTAGTATAATGAGGGAACGACGATGCAGCAATGAATTCACTGACAGCAACCATCGACTCATAGCTTGATGCTTACACCAGGGACACTGACTAAGATTCTATTCCATCTCCAAGTCACCGGAAACAGACTGCAACCATGCAGCCTGGCTAAGAGATTAGATATCGAAGAAGGAAAACAAAACATGTTCCAAAAATACCGAGCAGAAATAGCATTTGTCGAGACCAAAGGCGGAGATACCGAAACCCAGTAATGTAAATTACGACACAACGTCACACTTACTTTCCAGGACGAACGAAATAGAAGAAGAAGAAAGTATAATAAAGCCTTCAACACTTTATTTCCCATGTCCATGTCTGCTATGTGAAAACTTGTACCTTTATCACGAACAAAAATAGAAATCAAGGTAGAAAATGAACCACGAAGGAGAAAGACCGTAACGTCACATAACACATACATATAAATGAATACGCTTAAACGGAAGGATAGAAGATGCGTCTACATATTCTTGCACATTGTTTTACATTATGCTGTTGCCATCCTCATTCGCACACCTTCGAAGTTTCCTTTCACGACGTGCATCGGATGAGGATGCCGTAGTCAGGAGAAGGCGTTGTATACCTTGGATACATTCCAATGTACACGCATAAAATGGAAATAGACTGTTACTGTCGACATAGAGGAGGATGCAGTAGTCAGGAGAAGGCGTTGCATACCTTGGATACATTCAAATGTACACGCATAAAAGGGAAATAGACTGTTACTGTCGACATAGAGGAGCAGGTGGCCGAAGTTACCATACTGGTTCTGTGACCAGGGGGTACGTATTCAAAACCTCAGTAAGGCATGGGTTTGTCCGTAGCTAACTAGTAGTTCTTTTTCCAAATCTCTTTCAATGTTCGGAAACTTGGAACAGGTTACATAGAGACAATACAAATCAGAAGTAGGTCAGTGTAGTCTGACCATATTTAATTTTAATTTTTTAGATTTTCCTGATAGGTCAACACGGAGCATGGGCGTGCCATCTTACCGGAAACATGTGCCAATCAATGTCAAATGTTTTTGCGATATTGGTTTCTGAGACAGTTTATAGCACATGATGAGGGGGTACTATCCTTACGTGTACAACATTGTAGTAAATTTGTTGTTGCGTTCGCCTTATTTCTGTAATCACCAAGGCGGTGTGCGTTGCACTGTGGTTTTTATTTTGCGCTTGTTGGCCCAGTGCATCCGAATTCAGCATACATTTTATGTAAGCGCATGTTTCCTACTGCATTTTCTAAGGGTTTGCTTCCCTGGGGTACCTACCGTGCTGGGATGGGGATCGAACCCAGCACCGGGATCAAGATGCTGAGCAGCGCATGAGCTGCAGTGGTCAGCGACCCATAGCTGACTGCTAGCGTCAGGGCCAGCGAACCAGAGCTGCCAAGACCCTTCTACACCTCCACGCGGTGATCCTGGATAACAGGCTGCAGCAGGGCAGACTGGCTAAGGAAAAGGGATCGAAGAGGGAATGCTAACCCGGTACTCAAAAAATGCTTGCTGAAGTCGGATGTGTTGGACCGAAAGGTGCTAAAATCGCAGTAAACTACGACACATCGCATTCCGTTCTCTGGACTACATTCTGCTACTTAAGCCCTTTCAGGGTTTGGTAGCGGGAGATCGAGAACGAACGAAGAAGAAGAAGAAGAAGAACCCAGCACCTTCTGGTCTTGAGCCGTGTCACTTAAACACTATCCTACGCCATCCCCACGTATATTTTTCAAATTCGAAATGCTTGCAAAACACAAGTGTAAAAAATAATGTATATGTATTGTCAGGTAACAAAAACAGAAACGACACATACGCAAGGCTTTCATCAGGGACAGTAAAGAACAAACATATGATCTAACAAATCGTGGAGGAAGCATGGGTATATAAAATAAAGATTTGGATACATACGTGAGTATGAAACGGTACGTAGCTGGATACCAGTGGAGATTTGTTAATGGTACAAATAATCGAAACTACGAATGTTAGATCACAAGAGGATTCATCAGGCGAAAGACGGAAGTGGCTGGTCTGGAAGGCGCGCGAAATGGGGAAAGTAAGAGACTGACGAATAAGCCAATAACAGCCAAACGGGGATGACCTGATGGTGAAATATGTGTACATAAAGCAGATAACTGTGAAAGCATGTAGGAGACAGGCAAATATTGAGGTGTGAGAGGATATATAGCCTAGGTAAAGGTATGGAACGTGTTGATGTCATGACGACGAAGACAACCCATACGGCTCAGTCTATTATGAAGTTCCAATCGATACCGATCATCATAGAAGCGGGAGCCGATTCACGTGGCCCTGACATTAACCTTTACTCTGCACCCAGGGCAACTGAAGTGGTTGACGATTGAAGGGGGGGGGGCGGGGGGCGTCGGGGGTCCTGCAGTTTTAAATGTCACGGAATGTTGCTGGAAGCGCTCATGCAGTTAACAAACAGTATCCTCGATAATGTCATGCCATACTGGTAACATGGTAGAATAAATAATGTTGCGGTACTTGCAAGTGAGCTCCTCTTTAATGTCGAACTTTGCTTGAGGAAAGGTAACCGAGCATGTGTCAATGGCATGGGGCACGTAGCACATCCACATGAGTTCTTGCAAGGTAAGGTACCCATATGTCTTTAGGGGCTGGTGTTCAAACCGCTACTGACCAACAAGTCCTCAACTTGTTGGCCCTTTTGTAGGCGAAATATCTCAAGATGAATGGATAAAATGAAGGATAGGGAGATGGCAGAATAAAATTTCCCCAAAAGAGGAGCTGTGGGGGGGGGGGGGGGGGGAATGGGGTTGGTAGTTAAGGACACGTTTCACACCGTCAAAAATACAATGCAAAACATAAGCAATGTTGATAATCGAATCGAAACGTCGATTAAATTGGACAATTAAAATACAAGTAATGTTAAAACGCATTTAGAAAGACTGTACTTTAAACAGAAAGAGGACAGAAAGTCTTGGTAATATATCTTCACTGACTTATTTAATCGCCCTTCATCTATCTTGGCATGTAGAGGTTTGACAGAGAGAACGCCAAACTGTTTTACCTGATTCCTTCTACGTGACCAGATTGCACTCTAGCTGTCAGTATCTCATGAACTGTTTTATATTGCTCTTGAGTTAGTCCGGGTTGGATCTTCGTTATTTGGCCTGCCATAATTGTGGTAGTAACCGTCGATGTTTTTCTTTCTGTATACAGGGCCAAACATTTTGGGCTAATATTGCTGCACTCCAGTCTGTCGGAGCTGGATTTCGAGAGCTTGGCGTATTTTCTGACGGGGAATCTTGTCACTTATTGTTACCTGGACAACCGGTCTTATATATCTAACTTCCAGTTTTTGAGTTTGATTTTGTGTGGTGTGACATATCTAAGAAACATAATTCTGCCGGGGACGGCGGGGCCTAGTGGTTAAGTGGCACGGCTCACAACCAGAAGGTGCTGGGTTCGATTCCCATCACAGCACCGGTCGTTACCCCGGGGAAGCAAACCCTTAGAAAATGCAGGAGGAAGCAGACCCTTACATAAAATGCATGCTGAAGTCGGATGCACTGGGCCGACAGGCGCAAAATAAAAACCACAGTGTAACGCACACACGCCTTGGGGAATAGATAAATAAGGCGAACGCAAAAAAAAATAAAAAATTCTGCCAAATGCGATATTAAATTATATAATTTAGAATGGAGCATAGGGTCACCACAGCTGGAACTTTCAATAGAAGTTAGTATCTCAGCATTGGTAGCGGTGGTTTTTAATGACAATTTCTTTACATGATGAAGTTGCTAGACCCATGCCTCGTTAGTCGTCCTTAACGACATATTGGAATGTTACTGTGGATCTATTTTTGTTAAATCGGGCACCTTTCGTGTGATCAAAGTAAATAAGATACCATTAAACCAGTGCCATACTATGAAATACCAAAGGCTTGCTAATTACTTCAGACTAGAGATGCAACGGTGAAGTCAAGAATTGAACATACCAGACAAAAAGGACTTTCCAGGAAATGAAACGCTTCCTCAATACGGTAATCTGAAGTCTGATTTCATTGTTTTCATTCAGTTGTACCCTTTAGAGCCTGGCCTTCTAGAACACATGCCGGTTGGGAACAGTGAGAACCCACCATTGCTCATTCCAAGTTTGGATGGTTGTTGTTGTCGTTGAATGCCCACGGTAAGTTTAACTCTTTTGTGCGCCCTGTAGGTGGCCCTAGGTGCCCGTTTGTAGTAGGTTGCCTCGCATTCCGTGTGTACCCATGAAGGTGGTACGGGGTCTTCCAGGCTGTTGGGCTATGCTTGGCTTTATCTGCGTGTCTCTCACTAGTACGGAGATTTCTTTGATTACCACGTCCGTGAGTACTGTTGACAGAAAATAATAGATTTAAAAAAAAGTGATTCTTAATAATCCATCTAGCATGTCCTTTATAGAACGTCGCTCCCATCACAGTCTGTCAGAAAGAAACTCGTTCCCTTGCCAAAACTCCAGTCTCTTGATGTGATCAAAGTATTTACATTTTCTGGATATAATAGAATTGATAAACCAGTTCTCCTATATGCTCAACTTTTGCCGAATGTCTACATTTGTCTATTTCTCTGTCCAGGGTATTCTGAGGATCTTTCTGTAATATTTTGACTCGAAGAATTCGATTTTTTGTCTGGATGTTTTGGTAATCGTCTATGTTTCACATCCGTAATCTGCCGCAGGAAAAACACAGACTCTTAAGATGAAGAAACGTTACATTATTTCTAACTACGATTTGAGGCTCATCTTTAGATGTGAAGGTAAGTAAAGTTAAGAACCAGATTTCACCATATTGGGAAAATGATGTTAAGTCTGTATTTTCTTGACCAATGGCACACACTGGATAATGTAGCCAATATCACACAGGCCTATATACGGACTCTTCTAAACCAGTATAAAGACGTTAAGTTAAATTCCAACCTGTACCATTCATCATGCTCTCCCATTTTCATCCCCGAGCAACAAAATAAAGAAAGAAATAATAAACATAATATCTAACTGATAGGAATGAAGACAATGATCATTAATGCTCATTTAGACTACAATATCTGCCACTATGGAAATATAATTCAGCAGCCTTTAATGCTTTATTATGCGATAACGATTCAGAGTCAAAGAAGAATGACTCACACGCGCATATATCTGTACCACTTGCGCCCTACCACGCATATATTCAAACACACCCCACAAGCTACAACGCTTCATTGCTCGCACAGAAAGTTAAAGGAAAGTTAAAGGGAAAAGATGGACAACGTAAAACAAAAATGTGCCAATCAGGCAGCACTCGGGGCCTATATAGCCCAGAACTATGTGAGTTCGGCGAAGCCAGATCCTATATGATCGAGCGTAAGTGAAATCCTAGAGTGAATTAAGCTATATTGAAAGTTAGGGACGAGCATTCAAGTAAAACATTAACTAACGTCAGGTCAGGCTAAACATACTGATCAGACATGTTAGTCAGTATCAGGCAAAGGTACCTGATCTCTAGCCAGAGCTCCCGCTTCTGTCGCAGTCATCTTCAGGACATCCGTGATGTCTTGTGTCCACTTCTTCTCAGTCTACCTCTGCCCCGCTTTCTAGGCACATACCCTCCAGGCACCATACCCTCCAGGCATCATACCCTCAGGCACATACCCTCCAATGTCGTTATCTCTAGGCCGTTATGGCATATGATGTGGCCAAAATATTTCAGTTTTCAGAACAATATCTTGTTTACTAACCAATTTTCCTGAATATCCAGTTTTTTTATGCTATCTGCATTTTTCCTTTTGCGCTATCCATGCTATTTTGAGCACCCTTCTATGGCCTTTTAGTTCCAGACATTGTTCTTTTCTTAAGTTTGTGTGGTGGTCCACTTTTCACATTCGTACGTTGCCATCGGGAAGATGCAATTGCACAGGATTTTTACAAGTATGTTCGTCATTTTAATAGA
>JAVGWX010000013.1:33411342-33418842 GCA_036924085.1 Ariolimax columbianus | reverse complement strand
CTAAAAAATCACTTTTTCTTCACATTTCCACACCACTAGAAAAGTCACTTTCTCTTTACATTTCTACACCACTTGAAAAATTACTTTCTCTTTGTATTTCCACACCACTAGAAAAATCACTTTCTGTTTACATTTCCAAACCACTAGAAAAATCAGTCTCTTTACATGTCTACACCACCTAAAAAATCACTTTCTCTTTACATTTCCACACCACTAGAAAAATCACTTTCTCTTTACATGTCTACTCCACTAGAAAAATCACTTTCTCTTTACATGTCTACACCACTAAAAAATCACTTTTTCTTCACATTTCCACACCACTAGAAAAGTCACTTTCTCTTTACATTTCTACACCACTTGAAAAATTACTTTCTCTTTGTATTTCCACACCACTAGAAAAATCACTTTCTGTTTACATTTCCAAACCACTAGAAAAATCAGTCTCTTTACATGTCTACACCACCTAAAAAATCACTTTCTCTTTACATTTACACACCACTAGAAAAATCACTTTCTCTTTACATTTACACACCACTAAAAACACTTACTCTTTATTTTTCTACACCACTAGAAAAGTCACTTTCTCTTTACATGGTGTATATAGTAAGGGGGAGGGGTGTCAAACATTCTGCGATAATAAACGAATTTTTATGTTTATGCTGTTTATTCATACTGTCGTAGCAATAAATGTTTTGAATATGTCAACGTTGGTCCATGATGAGGGGAGAAGCATCCAGTTTATACAGCAGCATGCCATTGTCTACGTTGTCAGACCATGTAATAACAACTATGTTATCTAGTTCTAACCCTGAACCTAACCATTACCATTAAGCCTAACCCCAACCCTAAGCCTATCCATAACCTTAACCTAGCCCTAGCCCTAAACCTAACCGTAACCATAGCCCCAACCCTTCGTTAAACTGAATAGAACCATCTTTTCTACACTTCTCTCTTTATCTAAGTATTTATTTATTTATTTAAAATAAAATTATATCGACCAGTACTACCCTTAACCCGAAATAGAATGTCCCGTGACGTATGATTGGAACCAAGGTAACTCTGTTTGGGGTGAATTAAGACGGAAGTACCTTGATCGTTACCATAAGTAGCTGTACACCTTCTGCGCGATGATGTGTAATAATCGTCACCTTCTGGCATACGTATTTGAACATTTACCTTCATTGTCTTCTTCTTCTTCTTCTTCTTCTTCTTCTTCGTACGCTGTCAGACGTCAACCTTTATTTTTTCGAAAAAAGCAGCGGTCACCCTGAGGCTGTCGACACTGCCACAGAGCTTGTCTAGTGTTGCCACTGGTGATGGCCATATCTGCTTTCTCTGATCCTCGTATGTCGGGCAGTTTTGCAGCAGATGTTCAGCGGTCATTTTCCCAGTACCGCACGAGCATTCGTCAGTGCCACATATCTTCAATTTATTGAATAGGTGGTACACCAGTCTATTGTGGCCTGTGCGGAGTCTGAAGACCACGACCTGCTCTCTTATGTTCAACTGGTAATAGGCATCGTTTTTTGTGTAGCCAGTATGTTCAGTTTCCCATTTGGTCATGTATTACTTTCATTGGACTCTCACCAACACAAAGGAAAGAAAAAATCGTGGTATGCGAAATGAGGTGTTTGAGAGAAAAGCTGCCTGTGTTACAAGGCTGGACAAGGCCAGGAAAAAAGTATGATTACTTTGTTTCGGGTCCTGTCCAGGTGCAACACCGTCCATGGAATACATGGAAAGGCAGAGAATAGAATGGTTCGGACGTGGGGACGGCGTGGCCTAGTGGTTAAGTGGCACGGCTCACAACCAGAAGGTGCTGGGTTCGATCCCCATCACAGCACCGGCCGTTACCCCGGGGAAGCAAACCCTTAGAAAATGCAGGAGGAAGCAGACCCTTACATAAAATGCATGCTGAAGTCGGATGCACTGGGCCGACAGGCGCAAAATAAAAACCACAGTGTAACGCACACACGCCTTGGGGAATAGATAAATAAGGCAAACGCAAAAAAAAATTTAAAAAAAATGGTTCAGACACCTTAACAAGATTACAGCCAACGTTACTTGCTGCGTGGATCTGCAACATCAGACAAAAGGGTTGCAGAGCAAGATGGAGACCAAGAGAAAGATAGATAGAAAGTTTAAGTGGGTAGAAGAAAATGATGATAACCTTCATCAAACAGAGAAATAATCACAAACATATGAAAATAAACTTGAAAATGCTCGGTTTTAAAGTAAAGCTCCAGGGAATTCGTGACAACTTTTGCAATATGTACTTCATTTTATTATCGCAAAAAATATTTGCTGAGAGATGCCACACATATTTGCAGGAAGCGGGATGTCCCTCGCCCTCCCCCCATTGAAACCCCCTCCCCCACCCCCTACCAGCTAGAAACATAATCCAAGACACATTCCTTACTCACGCTGAACAGTAGTGCCAATGACTCCCCTGTGACCTCTTAATGTCTCGGGAAAGACAAGGAGAGAGACGCTTTCCTATTTTATTGTTTTAGAATATAGCACAGACTTCATCTCTCACATTTCTACCGTAATCGTTTAGGTATGGTAATTAGTTTAGCTATCGTTGTCCTCTATCCCTAACGAAGATATTATGGGCGTAACGTAGGTTGCCTTATTTAACATGTGTCGGTAAAGATCAGGTGTCTTACAGTTCCTTATTCAAGCCATAAATGGTGTTACATCTCTGAATGTGTGATTCTGTTTATAAAACATATTTCCCTGACTCATTATAAAACACAATTCCTTATACACCCCGAAAGGAGCGTAGAGCTAGCACTGTAGTTGAGCTGTGTACAGTAAGCCTGCGTCAAAACGTATTTTTGCTTTTTGTTGTGGATTTAATAGCTTCTTCTTCATCTTCTTCTTCTTTTTCTTCTTCTTTTTCTTCTTTTTCTTCTTCTTTTTCTTCATCTTTTTCTTTTTCTTCTTAATCTTCTTCTTCTTCTTCTTCTTAAATCCTTGGCCATTGACTGGCAAAGCCGTTAGTCCCCACTGATGATGGTGTCTTTAGGGCAGCAAAAAAATCCTTCCACTTCGGTCGGTCCGCAGCCGTTTTTCGAACGATGCCCCAGCTCTGATTCACGATTCCCATTTCAGCTCTACGGTTTGTCGCCAATTTGTCTTATGTCGACACTCTTTCCTCTGAGGTTTATCCAATGATGATTTTGGGGATGGTCTCAGGTTCTCTTAGGAAATGGCCGATTCAATTCCAGCGTCTATTGATTATGATTATATTCATGACTTCCTCGTTCCTCGGGATAAATAGTTCTCGATTGGTAATGGTATTCTGTCAGAGCACTATATGGATCCTTCTTAGACAGGTTGTTTGGAAAGATGGTAATGTTGACTTTTCTTTTTCTGTTACTCTCCAACAATCTGCGCTATACAACATGCGAATTAACGAGATGAACATAGAAACTATAATGATCAGTAGAACACATGGGCCACTCAACATAAGTGTAAATGATATTCCTTTTCAACAAGTCGATGCGTTGAGAAGTATTTGGGAAGTATTTTTTCGGCAGATTGTAGGATCGATAGGGAAATCGAGACAAGGTGTCAGAAAACATCTGCGGTAACTTATCAGCTGTTATCACTGGTTAGGCACATGATCATTAGTTTGGCAACAAAGCAACAGTTGATAAACCTGTATATTTATGCCGATCTTGTTACCAGTGCCCACCTGGCCTTGTTACCAGTGCCCACCTGGCCTCTGTCCAGGGCGCGTGAGAGCAGAAATTCGACGTGTGAAATGAAGTATTCGAGGAAGGTCATCGGTGCGGTTTTACCAGGAAATACAGAATGCAGAATGATGACATTCGAAGTATGGTTGGCACTACGTCTTGTGCCGAATACATTTCCAGGCAGAAAATAAGTTGATTTGGTCATCCCATGAGAATGCTCCCTCATCATCTTCCATTGATTTCTTACAGCTCTCGTAGATCTGGCTATAGGGGAAGGGACAGGTTGATAGATGACATTAAAATGATTGTGCAGCGACAAGGACTCACCTTGACCGACGCAACGCACTTGGCGCAGGACAAACGACTTGATCTTTCCACGTTGCATTTGTGGAAAGAAACATAACTAACCAAATAACCGCGCTATACAGAAGCACCGACATTCTTGTATATTCTTAGTTTAGCTTTGACTATAAATGTTGTTTAAACTAGTAAAGGCTATTCTGGTTGGCTTTGTTCATTCTGCTTCTGATGTCATTATCTATTCTACCAGTTGGCGTAACTGTCCTCTCGATGTGCATGTGTCCGTCCTCGCTAGTTGTACGTTTCGTATTTCAATTAGTGTTACATTTAATATATCAGGCGTCATGACTTCTGCCTTCGTGATATTCATGTACAGTCTGACTGTTGATTGCATTTGGTCAATCTTTTCTATATCTCTTGAACGTACTGGTGTGAGTGTGCGAAAAACTTACAGTGTAGAAAATAATGGCCATCTTATTTCTATTGAAGTTTCCTCTGCGGCATGTTGCATCATCCAGTCAATGATAGGGATTATGAAGCATTTATTTTATATGTGGCTGCCACCCTCATGCATAACCCTTCTCAGACGAGTTGTAGGGCATGTATAAATAGGATAATTCGTCATTTTCCTTTTTTTCTAAGTAAAGAACCCGGGACCAAGACATTGGGGAGGCGAGTGCGGGTGAGGTGGGGTAGGGCGAGCGGGGCTGGGAGGGGGTGGTGGTGTATGTAAATAATGTGCATTTTATCTTAATTTATTAAAGCAAAGACAGTCTACCTCCACACCTTGGTTTTCGGGACCTCTTTTTGGGACGACAAGAATGCATGTCATAATATACTGCGTGTGATGCATATGTATATGGACAACAAACTTGTCAGGTAACATAGGCTGATATACTGCAGACAGAGTTCATACATTCTTTGGTATGTGCCTACAGATAGGAGACACACTGCAGTTGTGACCTCAAGATCAGTTAGTAGCGAGTAATTATAGTGATAATGATGCTTATGACAAGGATGGTTCTGATGATAAAAAGTTGCCATGAGATATGTACTAAATGTTCTAATTCCTGGATAAGCAGCCATGAAAATCCCCGTTTAGGAACGGAACATCATCCTACATACTTGTCATCGTCCTCCCATTGTTGCCCGTCTTCTAGCCAATACAAATAAATGTACCCGTGGGAGATGGCCATACTGTCAGTGCAAGCCATGGATAAACATCCCGGAGAATACCATAACAGGCGGCACACCCATTAAATGGGCCTCAACTAATGGGGGCACATTGACAATCAACTTCAGCTGTATGTGCTCAACGAAGTGTCATTAACACGTGACGGGAAATGTGTCAAATATAAGACACCACTGACAATGGTTCATAACGTGTCTGTGTGTCGTTCAGATGTCGGCAGTAATGAATTTTGAACAGAGATCTGCTCGTTTTAAGGCTAGGTGTTATTCAGCGCTACTCAAGATTTCCGACAAGGATGTCGACTATTAAAAAAAAATTAAAAGACTATTCGATTTGAAATAACAAAAGAAAAAGCTATGTCTGTGGCTGAAAGATGCGCGCATCACCAATAATAGAAAACGAATTTCTTACTCAACAACAATCCAATGATTCACATCATTTTAAACTAAAGTAATACTCGGAGCTCAGCTCTCATCGGATCTACGTACTGCACACTGGGGATCAATAGTTCATGGATGCTGATTATCTGTCATGGTCAAAAGTCAGTGGTAGATGGAGTGTGCTTTCTCACAAATGAAACTAAACATTAATGGATAACAATAAAAAACACGAGGATCTATTTCTTGGTATCAAAACGAAAGTAAAGAGACGGGGATAGAAAACTGTCCAATGATATCGTCATTGATTTACATTTCGGTGATAAACAGCACACGCATTTGATCAAAGGAAGGAAGACAGAGCTTCGTAACATACCAACGTTCATTAGCAGAGGGGAATACCATAAGGTATGTTTGAAAATGTAAGCTTTTTAAAATAATAGAAATACATATTTTGTTTCGTTTGTCATTGGCACATTATCCTTATATAAAAGAGGAGCTTGGTTATATACACTGTTAATGTCAGTGGAAAACTCAGTGATGTACAGCTCTTATTAGTCAAGCGGCAAATCAGAACGTAGCTTTAGTGAAGAAAATATGTACAAAATATTTGATCTGCCTAATGTGTATGACTTTCTGTATTTTCCTGCCTCTTCTTATTCTCATCAGGGCTTCATTATTTGTTTACTTATATATATATATGTACGTGTGGCGAACCTAAGCTCTGGCGACGGCCCACCCAAATTGTTAAATACACTTTGGCGATGGCATTTTCTGACGCAACAGTATGCTTCTGACCTTGTCTCGGAAGATCTTTCGTTAACTCACGTCATTCTTTAAATATCATTGTCCAGCTCTTCACTGTTGAATCACCGCTCGCTTATCAACTCTAGACGGATTCCGTATCATACCCGCCATGTTTTCAGCGGTTTGCTTAGGAAATTATGAGTCGGAAGATAATGCAATTTTGCAAACTTGACGGTTTTTATGTGCTGTTTACATCAGAAGTGACGTCACCATGCGCATCGTACGTATGTTCCCTCGGTGCAGTTAGGTCCGGTTTCATTTGAACACGCCTCGTGTATATATATATATATGCAGATATTGGCAATAGCAAACGGTTAAAAAAAAGAGTTGATACCTTAGAGAAGTGGATATGTTGAAGAATGGAACAAATCTCATGTGTAGAGGGGAGACAATCCTGGACATGTTATTGCTGTTCTTCTTCTTCTTCCTCTGCGTTCGTTCTCAATCTCCCACTACCAAACCCTGAAAGGGCTTAAGTAGCAGAATTCTAGTCCAGAAAACGGAATGCGTTGTGTCATAGTTTACAGCTTGACTGCGATATTTGCATCTTTCGGTCCAACACATCCGACTTCAGCAAGTATTTTTTGAGTACCGGGCTAGCATTCCATCTTCGATCCCTTTTCCTTAGCCAGTCTGCCCTGCTGCAGCCTGTTATCCAGGATCACCGCGTGGAGGTGTAGAAGGGTCTTGGCAGCTCTGGTTCGCTGGCCCTGACGCTAGCAGTCAGCTATGGGCCGCTGACCACTGCAGCTCATGCGCTGCTCAGCATCTTGATCCCTTATTGCTGTTCAATTTCCCACTGTGAGTAAGTTTACTCTTTTGTGCGCCCCTAAAAGAACGTTGAGTGGCGGGTTGCAGTAGCTTTCTCCACATCCCGAACGTGTTAATGAAGGTAGACCTAGGTCCTTCAGGTAGTTGTGCTATGCTTGACTTCATCTGCGTGGCGTTTACTACTACGATAATCACGTTGATCCACATCTCGTCAACCAGTCTTTCTTGAAACCAGCATGTTTCCAGGGAAGGCTACATAGAAAAGGGATAGTGGTCTTGGTCAATATATTGTGCATACCCAGACACGACGTCCTGGTCAGTATGTTGTGCTTGACCGGACTAGCTTTTC